>JANHFX010000011.1:0-36468 GCA_027560015.1 Chloroceryle amazona | reverse complement strand
AGGTGCTGGAGCAGGGCCAGAGGAGAGCGACGGGGCTGGGGAAGGGACTGGAGGGAAAGTCTGGTGAGGAGAGGCTGGGGGAGCTGGGGTTGCTCAGCCTGGAGAAGAGGAGACTCAGGGGGGACCTCATCCCTCTCTACAGCCACCTGAAGGGAAGCTGTAGTCAGGTGGGGGCCGGGCTCTTCTCCCAGGCAACCAGTGACAGGAGGAGAGGGCACAACCTGAAGCTGTGCCAAGGGACGTTTAGGTTGGATATCAGGAAGCACTTCCTCATGGAAAGAGTGATTGGACACTGGACTGGACTGCCCCGGGAGGTGGTGGAGTTGCCATCCCTGGAGATGTTTAAGGAAAGATTGGATGTGGCGCTTAGTGCCATGGTCTAGCTGACGTCATGGTGTTGGGTCATAGGCTGGACTTGGTGATCTTGGAGGGGTATTCCAGCCTCAGCAATTCTGTGACTTTACAGGTAAGACTCATTATAGGACAGCAGTTAAGTCATAATGTGGTAAAAACACCTGCCTCATGCCATAATGCCATAACTAGTGAGAAACCTGGTGGACCAGAGTATCTTCTCTGAATGCACTCTTGCTTCATTCCTGCATGAGACAGGAACCAGTGCTGGAAAAACCCTAAAGTGGGTGCAAGCTGGGGGCTCGCTCTCCTTTACCACAAAAGGGAGGAGTCTGTTCATCTCACTGCCCCTAGTCAAAGCTATCAGTGCCAGTGCTTTTCTGCCATCCATCTTCCTTTTTCAGAAGTGTTCGTGGATCACTGAAAGGGTTCATGATATGCTGCTTTCTTAGGCTGACTCTCCCTCCTTTTTTTTGGCTAAAGAAGAGAGAAAAAGCCATCTCTGTCAGACCAGAGATGCTTATGGTCCAAGCAGCTTTCACTCACAGCAGCAGAATAATCTTTAAAAATGGGATTTGAATTCCAGTTGATGTTAAACAAGTACTACAACCACTGGAGTTTGATGAGAGAGGGCACAAGACACGAAAATCACTGCATTTTAGTATTAATCAGCAAAGATGTCACAAATGTCCCTCAGCAACTTTTCTTTCTCAGGCATATGAAGTGCTGCCTGTGCTGGTCAGACCACAGGAGACAACTGATGGGTCTCAGCTGGAACAAGCACTGATAAGGGATATGCTTTCTGACCTGACATGGCTGTGGCTGGAAGGTAGCTTGTATCTGGCACAACTATAACAGCCCTCAGTAACTTCCAGTACCCCATTCTGGAGGCTGGATACTAGAGCAGCTAAAAGCAGAGGTGTGGGGAGGGGTCTTATCCTCCTTTCCAGGGAAGTTAAATTAAGCACCGTCCTCTATGCAAAGGGAGTCCTGGCTTGGGAACCAGGAGTCCAAATTTCTGGCTTCATCACTCACTTTGATAGTCTTGGTCTCTCCTCCCAGCCTCTTCTCTGGCCACACAATCTTTGGGCAGGGACTGCTTCCTCCTCTGCAGATTTACAACCCCTAGCACTCTGAACACCGAGCCACTAGAACTTACTGTAGACTAAAAACAAATATGAAAATCCAAGTCTTTATCTCTGCAGAGCTTTTGAATTAAATTCACTTTTTCCCAGAAGAGAGTACACCTCCAGAGTTAGTTACTTCAAAAAAAGAAGGGACCAGGCCATCCCTGTCCCCTCAGTCCCAGAAACTGTATCCTGTCTCACCCCTGCTTTCCCATTTACTGCCCAGATTTTCCCACTACAGAAAAATGGCTTTGCAAGCAAGTTCTGCACTGACACTCCAAAAGGAAACAAAAGGGGTAGAAGACAAGCGGGGCTGGTGCTCCCCTAATGCCCAGAAAGACAGTGGGTGCTCAGCCTCGGAGACAAGAGGTTTGCTGTAGGAAAGAACCACCTCCTTGATTTACAGGCAGAAACCTATGAGAATTTTTAAATGAGGATTTCAGTGGTTACAAATTGTTTCCTGGGCAATGGCTAATGACAGTTAATAAGCACCCCAGAAACAACACAACAGTACCTTTTTATTTTCTGTTGCCTGTAATCACTGCATCCAGTGGTTATTTTAATTCTCCTAAATAGTATAATGGACAATTGCATTCACATTCCTACTCCCTTATTTTGCCAGAGATGACACCACTCCTGTTTTTTCTATAAACATAGAAATCAACATTTCTGCCCCCTCCCATTGCTTCAGTTCTCAACTAATGTAAAGAGGCAGCCAGTAAAAAGTTTATTAGCAAACCTTCCTAGGATCAGTTCAGTGTAGTTATGCCTAAAACAGCTTTAGCCCTTTTATTTTTTCCTTAAAAAAAGGGAGGGGAAGTTATTTTAAATTTATGAGCTGATGAGACAGTGAGTAACAGTGAATCACTGTTTAATATTTTATTCAACCATCTGCAAGGTGAGCTGTACTCTCATTTCATATTGCCAGAGCTAAGAAGTCACCTCGAGTTTCATGAATGGAATCAGTCTTGCATCAACCCCACAAAGCTGTATTCAGCACCAAAACCAATCATCTTCCACCCAGGGATCTCAAGCACACAACCTCTGAACGCATAAAAAAACCAAGCACAACTATAAGCCGGGAGGGCAGGTGAATTTGCAGTGAGCAAATAATGAAAAAAAAAAAAAGCTGCAAGGATGAAGCTGGCTTTTATGTTAGCTCTCAGTGATTCTGCAGGCAGAGGTACAGGGAAGAGCAGCTTTATGGCTGTGCGTGGAGGGCAGAGCTTATGGCTGGCTCTGTGCTGGCTTGTGATTGCCTCATCTTCCTGTGCTTCCAGCACTGTTATTAGCACTCCAGAGGCACTAAAGCTCAGGCCAGTCTGGGATGTTCCAGACAGTTTTCCAGAGAAAGCAGACAAGTGCTTCTCTCTCCTGTTTCTTTTTCCTTCAGCCCAGTGACATATGTGGAACACCTCTTTGTCTCAGTGTCACAGTTACCCCAGGAGAAAGCATGACAACGCTTGCAAAGGAGGAGGAGGAGGAGGATGCATCCTCCTGTGCAAAGGAGGTTTGTCAGCAGTTTAGCATCAGCGGATCCACACTGCCCAGGGACACACACTGTGCAGACTGGTCACCTGCCCTGGCTGCAGGGACGGAGTTGGAGCAAAGAAGGGGCAGAGCCAACATTACACCGTCCACTCTTCACATTGTTTCCAGTGGGTGAAGCACTATCTGAGGACACTGAAATCCCAGGTCACTCGGGAAAGCTTCCCTCGGACCTACTATTTCTAAATTTCCTCTTCCTCCTGCTCTGTCAAAATCCTCATCAGCCCTATAGTCTTAGCTGCTTTCATGATAGCATGGCTGGCTACTTAACTCTCCTCTCCACCACTCATACCCAGCTGCTCTGCTGCTGTTCATAAGAGCTCTGTCTCTAGCACATACCACCAGCAAAAAACAGGCTCTAGGCCCAGCCTCTCTGTCCATCTTCCTCCAAGGGCATCTTCAAGTTCATTTACTTGATTAATGCATGTTAAGGTTGTCTAATTTCATACCTTCGATCTCTGAAGCTGCTTTACATCAGGGTAAAAATGCAATTTCCTCTCGCTTGTCAAGTGTCACAAGTGCTTTGTGAACCATGACAATGTACATTGCTTTCTGCTGCACCCCCACCCCCCAAAATCTAATGGGATATTAATAACAGTTTTGCAATAAATCTGAGTTATTAAAGGACCATGGAGAGCCCGTGCTACAGAGAAGGGTACTGCGAGCCTCTGTGACCCAGCAGAAAGAGAGCTATACATGCCTCACGTGCAGAGCACAACCACTCCAAAGGAAACTACATCCATTGCCCTGGCGCTGAGTTTGTGGAGAGGGGAAAACCTTCACACCTTTTTATACATCTTTTACATCTGGAGGAAGACCACTCATGTCCATTGTCTTTACATTGCTGCAAATGATAGAAAAACTTCTGGTGCAGTCAGTTCCTTCCCAGGGCTTTGTTTATGTACACAGGAACGAGCAGCTCAGTCTACACATTGGTTTGCAGACCTTTTTTCCATAGCAAGTCCTCCAACCACAATGCAGCCAAGCCTAATATCAGCAGAAAGTCCACGGTCAGTCGTCCTCTTCCTAAAAATAACCTGGTTCATACTGTGTAAAAAAGATTTGGGGAAGATTAGGTGAGATGATTTAGACCAGAAAGATGTCTCCTCCTCGTCTCATGCCAGTGGCTCACCATCCACTCTGTTAAACAGCAAACAAACTTTCTGACATAGCTCTTTTTCAATATCCATTTTGTACTGGACCTGACCCTACCAACTGAAACACCTTTCTGACACGTGGTGTCTTATCCCTGACAACACACTGAGAACACCATGTTCAACTCACCTCTTGGACTTCTCACCTAACTGGGGACATTTGGCATTGTTGCAGTACTAAAGAATTTTCTGATATTATCCAGGATTCTTGCCTCAGAGATATTACCTGGCACTCAGAAAGGTGTAGATTTGTTTTCTGAATGCTCTGTTTCCTCCATAAAAATTCAAAAAGCTTGCTCACAAGCTTGAAGGACATATCTTGAAGGACAGTAACAGAACAAAACCAAACATTCAAAGCAGTACCTTCTTCTGTCTTTTCCAGATCTTCCAAGTGAAGCAAAATAAAGAACAAGAGAGCTTTCCCTGCCTCTCAGTTTTTCAAACTTAAAAGATCTCGAAGCAAACACATTTCCCTCTTTTTTTTTTTTTTGAGGCAAGAGAAACAATGGAAAGAGTTGGTAGAGAAAAGAGATGAATTTCCCTATCTCCTTAACATTTAAGAAGGGAAAAATTGTATGGGTTTTAAAAAATTAATATGAAGCTCTGTTCTTTCAATCCCTTCCCCAGGCTGTATGATCCTTGATGTATTCAGGAACTCCTTCTCAAAATCCTCTTTCGAGTGGCCCTTGACTCTCCATGCATTTACCCACGCCATGGTGCAGTGAGCACAGCCCATGTGACAGTGGCCACTGGCAAGAAAAAGGCCCCCCATCTTCATGCCACACCAACCCCCTTTTCTCGCTGAATCTTCCCTAAGACAGGATAAAAAAAAAAAGAGAAGGTGAAAGCACTATTGTAGTGCTCCCATTCTGCCAGGAGAGTCCAGTGTGAGAGTGGACGACAACACCCTCCTACCAGCACGTAGTCATTTTGTTTTCCTGGCTTTTTCCTGGATTTGACAGATTTTGTCTGTCTATTGTTCCCCTTTCTCCACTCACTCATCGTACCACACAGAGCTGCAATCTGAAAGCCTTGTGTGTATTCATCAGTGCTTCAGAGCAGATGAATCACCTACCCCTCTTTATAATTTTATCTCCCATCAGCTGAGAAGTCAAAGTCTGCATAATGCACCACTGTTGTTTTCAGGAGCAGGCTTGTCACTGTGACTTGAGTGATACCAAGAAAAAGGTATGATTTGAATTGAAACAGAGGGTCAGCAGGTAGCATCCCAAAGCTCCAGAGCTAGCAGATTAAAAATAACCACAAAGAAATCACGTCTTCTAACAACTGGGAGGAAAATAATACTAATGGTAACTACAATAGCCCTGACTGTGGCACTGTGTGGGGAGGGGAAGGTTAGAAGGTGTATTGCCCACTCTTGGCAGAAAGTAAAGTGTTTGTTTTACATCCTTTACAACCAACTGTACCTCCACCCAAGCTCTGCCTCCTGCCTGGATCCCACACTGTGCCTGGGAGAGCTGCACTGGTTTCCAGGAGAGAAGGTCTTAGGGTGGGGCATCTGCACTGTGAGCCAGCAACTGCACCCTTGCCTGGTGTAGAAATACTGAGGAGGACAGGGACAGAGTGCATCTGTCAGATCCAGCTCAGGCTCTACCAAGGGCTGCCAATCCCAGAAGGGCATCAGATAGACTTGCCCAAGACTACTGCTTTCTGTGTACCATGCAGCTCTTTGTCAGAAAGCCCCTCCTGCTGCTCCAGCCAACAGACAGTGAAACACCCCAGCACCATGGATGACACCTTCTAATTCAGCTGGCTTAGCATGGTGCCGATGACAGTGCCAGTCGCAATGCCTAGAAAAAGCTGGACTGACATCCACCAGCAGTTAGAGTGCCCTGATTTGAGGGCACATCCAACCCTACCAGATTGTTCAGATAAAAATGTATGTTTGCTTCCCTGGTTGTTGGTGTTGTCACCTTACATCCTGCCAACTGAATGGTGGGGATGGCGCCTCAGAGTTATTACTTCCCTGCTCCACTCTGCTCATGGAATTGAATTATCCATCACATGCCTTCTTTTTCTAAATTGTCACTGGATTTTTCACAGAAGTAGGTCAGGTGGAAGCAAACAGTCTCTCCAGTATTGCTGGATGCCTGCCAGCGGGGCAGATTCCCACACACAGGAGCCACAGCAAGGACACTGAAAGCATGTCTCCCTGGGGACCATCTTCCAGAGCACAGAGTGGCAAAATGCTCTCGTCTAATCTAAATTTCAACTGAAACTGTTTCTTAGTTAAGATAGAGCTTATTCATTCTTGCAGAAGAAGCATTTTCCTACTCTGCTCATGCTGTAGGCAGGTAGGTTTTAAACCTGCATAAGATATGCCAGAACCTCTCCGGGCTCAAAACAGCCAGCCAATTGCAGAACCTGCCAGTATATCCCACCTTCTCACTATGATCCTTCCTCATTTTCCAGTCAACAGCTGAGGTAGCATCTTGCCCTCCATCCATCCATCCATCCATCCATCCATCCATCCATCCCAACCTGTTTCATCTTGTAACATTTTGAGATTTAAGGCCTGGCCCAATTCATGGCTTCTTTTGACTATGGTGACCACTGCCCTGAGACATTTGGTTGTGTCCACTATTTTCTTTGCATCAATCCTGAAGTTTATGGGACTGGGCAAGGAGCAAGATCAGGGAAGTGATATTGCTGGGGGGGGGAGAACAGGAATAAGGAAAGAAATAAGTTTTAAGTGGAATCACCTCCCCAGACAACATTTGATTTGGAGAGATGGACAGAAGCAGGACATGCTCAGGGGAAAAGGAAATCTATGACATTTCAGGTGGCAAGACTTGTCAAACTATTCCCTAGGTGAGAAAGCAGCCCCTCAGCTCCACCTGTAGTTAAGGGAAGAGAAAAGGATGTATAACAGCTCCCAAGCTGGGCTCTGGCTTCCAACCACATTCCCTGGAGGCAACATATGATAAGCATCTTAAAAGACAGAGGTGGTGCAAATACCCTCCTACACGGGCAAGAAGTCTTTTGGTGCTCTAAGCTGTGGTTCCACAGAAGCTGGATTTATCCTTCAGTTGTATTACCAACAGCACAGCTATTAGTCACCTCTAGTATGTACTAGCCTTCAGTGACTAAAACTTCTCAGCAGTTCCTCTGGGCAGCTGTATCACATACCCCTCACTGCTCCATGGCATGAAAGAGACAGTAACCTGAAAAGCCATGACTCACGTAACCACCTGGTGTTCTTGGAAAAAGCAAGCTTTGAAACAGAAATTGGCTGAGAAACAAACATCCCACAAGGACATCCAAGAATTGGCATGCTCCTACATGAGATTCTCAGGATAATATAACAATGTATTTTCTGAGCACAGCCCCAAGTTCATCCCTAGAGCTACTCAAATAAAGCAAGCTCTGAAAGCAGTGTGACTGATATAACCTTCAAAACATTCCTCTTCTGGCCTCCTGTGTCCATCAGGATCACATTATCTACCCAACAGAGCAATGCAGTAAGGTGTGTGTCATGGAGACCTGGCAAGAGAAATCCAAAACTGCAGATCTCAGTGACTCCTGGGAAATACTTCCCACCGCTGTCCACATGGACAGCACAATCAGAATTTAAAGGACAGCAAGAAGGCAGAAAGAAGTTCTGCCCCAAGGTCTATGTAGGCTGGTAATATGCTCCTGAAAAGAAACAGAATTTACTGATGTGTGAATGAATGTGTTAACTGGGTTAGTAGTTTCTTGTTGAACACATCCTTCAGCTACAGATCCCTCTGAGACCTCACTGAAGCCTCTGAATGCACAAGGACAAAAGAAAGAAGCAACTAACTCTGTTGTCACATAATTATAGCTGAAGATACAGGAAGCTCACCAGGCATGGAGGTGACAACGTCTCTACAGGTGGCATTTATTTGGTATCACTTCAGACACATGTAACACAGACACTTCTTTGGTTTGATCTCCTCCGCTTCCTTGATTGTGAGAAAGAAAAGGTGGTAAGAGACAGCTCCTCAGGAGGTGGGTCCATCCACTGAAGAGTGACTCTCGCTTTCTCTCCACAAAGATGGCACACCAAAGAACTCATATCTGCACTTATCTCCTAATGACAGACATTCTGCAAGGCAAACAAGAGCACAATACAATATTTACTATGTTCTATTTATCACCTTCCTCCTTAAAATAATTGCTCCCTCTGCCTTGAAATCTGCAGCAGACTTCATCTCATCCTTTGGGCAGTAAGAACGGTATTTATCTCTCAGAACACACTACGACTAAGAGCCACGCTACACTTCATCACCGGGTCAAAACATCTCACACCACCATTCCAACAGAGCACCCAGCACAGCCCACCCCATGCTCTCTAAGGTTCTCCCTGTCTTCTGGGAGAACTCTTTATGGCATGGGAATCCTCTGGTACAGATGGATCTGATTCTGCTCTTCCAGCTGATGGATGTGGTGCTGAGCACCAGCTGCAACAGTTCACCTGCAGCAGCAACTGTCTCCAAAGACTACTATTTTTGGAAACACAGTCTGCTTGAAGAAAGGAAACAGGTTATTTTTTCTTGAGAGGAGCCCACCAGAAGCTAAAGATCAGCCTTTGCTTACTGTCTACTACTTCACGGCAACTCCACAGGAACCTCAGCTAACAGCCACCAGAGACCTGCATGAGCATAGAATACATACAGGGTTTCCAGACCGTGCCACAGAGCTTCACAGTAAATAAAGAGCTGGTCAGGAAACACAAGGATTTTGCAGTTACTGAGTGAGCAGGTCAAAGTAGACCCCACCTGTGCTCCATTTTCTGCAGAGAGTCATGCAAATCTCCAAAACACTGCTACTAGGTCTTAAACCTTCTTCCATCTGCTGCCTGCAGTGGTTGCCTGGACCGTAACGAACATGCTGCCACTTCCAGCATCCAGCAGTGATTGATGCAGTGTTAAGAGGACACCAGTGGTTCCGGTCTATTTACATTTCCAAGGAGCTTGGCTGGGTTTTGTACTGTCATTTTCTTTTGGTATACCAGCTGTGGGAGACCAGAGGGTACAAAAATTACTGCAATGCTCAAGCAAGGAAATGCTACTGTTGAGAAAACATCCTATTTATGCCACATTTTAAAAGGAGCCCCTCTTTAAGAGTTTTAAAGAGCTGCACTAGCAACAAATGAGGCTGCTAATTTGGCCTGGCAAGCAGCATTTGCTAAACACTATTTCAGATTTTAATTCACCACATGTAGATTTGGAATTGGAATTCTACTAGCAAAACCATCAACAGTGTTTTTGCAATCCCAGCTCCCTTTCTTTTCACATCAAGCCTGTCTCCCCCTCTCCCTGTCTTCCACAGCTGTCAGCTGTCATCAGCCAGGAAGGCAGATGAGCCAGTCCCAGCCTTGCAGATCTGACCCAATCTCCTGTGAAACAGATGCCCGGGCCCCAGCTCCTCTGCTCCACAACCCCTTGTCAGTCTGTAGAAACCGCATGTGCTACTTGTCTCCTGCAAAGGGAGGAAGAACAGCTAGTTTCCTGGGAAGCAGACAAGGGATAAAACACTTTGTGCACTCACCCATGCTGAGAACTGAGGTCCAAGAGCCTGCTTGTGCCACTGCACATCAGCCAAGGAGCAATCGCCATGTCCCAGCTTCCACTTGAATGGTCACCCAGCAGCTCCCACAGGGAGCTCTCCTGTTTCCTTTTGGTTTCACCACTGCCATGAGGTTGCTCAGAGAAGGATGCTACTGATGCTAGTTTGACTCCAGCCACGTCAAAGCAATGGCAATTTGCAGGGAATACCTTGAGGAGTTTGATCTTCTCTTCATCACAGATCTCTGCTTCAGGACAGAAGCAGTTCTGCCAAGAGCTACATGAATAAAATTCTCCTTTTTCCTACCCAGGTGTTTCCTTACAACCACAGCTGAGGGGAAGTCCCCTGGAGAAAGAGTCCTGGTACCAAAGTGACCTCTTGGAAGAAATGTGGCCCCATTCCTACTGTCCTCCAAAACTCACTACTCTGATCACCCAGCAGCTTTCCCTGATCTCTGCCCAAAGCAAAGATCTCCTTCGCACCCATAAGGCAGATGCAGTGATGTGTTCTGGCTAGGAACTAGGTAGAAAACTTCTAATTCACTTGCACAAAAGGAGCCCTCCAGGTGCTGCCAGCACCCTGCCTCCCATAGCAGCCAGGAGTGCATCTGCTTAGAGTCTGCAGTGGGATGAGCACAAAGCCACCTCTTCCCTGGTGGGTCTTGCCAGGTCCCATAGTGCTGTCCTGGAACAGAACTTGTATTTTTAGAGCAGGGAGTTGAAGATTGGAACATGGTGCAATATAAATACATGTACTGGAAATCAAGTGTTTAACTGAATGAACTGCCTCTTCTGTTTCATGTTTCTGGTACATTTTTATCTCTTTTACATGACTTGCTATCATAGAGCACCAGAGATGAGTATCACATTGCACATTGGAGCAACTTCTAAAAATCAGACCCCGGTGCTTTTTTGCCCTTTTTTTTTTTTTTTTTTGCAATTGGGCTTCTGAGAATAAAGCCCAGATGAAAAAGTGGTGAGGGGTGCTTGTGCCAAGAGCCCCGTGCTGGCAGCCAGCCATGCAGCAGGAAGAGGGAAGGTTTCCCATCCTACCTTTGTCGATCTAGGCAGGTGGGATAGCATTCCCAGGGAAAGGAGCTGTCGAGATCCAGCCGAAGGAGTCATGTTTTGAAAACTGTTTTCCGAATGAGTCAGCAGAGCTATCTCCCAAGGCAATGGAGACTGCCAGAGGGAAAAGCAGATAGTTTTGTTGGGCTTTTTTCCCCTTCTGCTGTTGAGGTCAATTATTCACCATCTTGAAGTACGTCACTAGCCTTGAGAAGATGGGTTTTTTTGAGGAGAATAGTTCTTGACTTTTCTATTTCTGAGGAAGATTTCCAGCCTGCCTTGCTGCTGTTTTGTCAAAGCTCGTCTGTGACGGCAAGGTCTGGAGAAGAAACAGAGCCAGACAACACACTATCCCTGCTGGCCTGGCCTACAGATGCTCTTCCCTTACAGGCAAAGAAAGCTGCAGCCACTACAGCCATCTTCATCGGGACACACTGAAATCTCTTTCCCTTCAGAGACTTCCCCTTCCAATTTTCTCCTCTAACTCACAGGTATCAAATACCTTTAAGAGGTGACCTCACTGGTACACATGTAATTCAATGTTGAGCAGCTTGGTTTTACCTTCAAGTCTGCTTCTTCTGTTTCAGACCTAAGGAAGGACCAAACCCATGTTCTTTATCCTGTAATACCTATTGCTCTAAGAAGGATACACTCCCACTTGCCTGGAGTTTTTCCAGACAAGGCAATTGACAGTTAAAATCAGTTTGAAGGGACAAAATAAATGCTTCAGCTTTCCAAGTTAAGACTCACTAAAGTTAAGTTGGAAAAGATGCTTGAGCCAGAACAGACTCTGTGTTATTCCTTCTCCCTGGCTACGCAGACCTCAGAAGTCTGGGGTCTCTCATCTCCACCCCAGCACAGGGCTCCAAGGGCTAACCTCCCAGCTTTGGCCACATGCTGGCCTGACTGTCATTCTCTGGACAGTTTTGAACCATTGGTGTGACAGGCACAAACGCGTGGGTGAAAGGCAGCTTGTGAATAGCTATGGCAGGAGGTATTGTGTCTGCACGGGCCAGGGGTACGCACAGCTCTCTGGCTACAAAGTGGTCCAAACCTGACATTCATGATGACAAGTGTGAAAAGTAGAGGTCTATTTTGCACACCCATGAAACAAACAAGCAAAAACCCCACAGCCTGGCTGGTCCCAGAGAATGAATCAGTTTTCTCTCTCAGCCTAGGGAGAGGGAGGAGGTCTCTCACAGTACAAACACAAAGAAACGGGGCTGATACCCCATGCATCTGGCCAGCATCAGACTGGAGCAAGCAGCAGCCAGGAGAAACAGCAACTCCACGGTATATCCAACTACGGGGCAAAGTGTAAGCTCTTGATAAGCCCAAATTCTAAAAACCATAACCCTCCCAGACCTCTAAAGCCATAGACACAACCAGACACTTTTATTTCAATCTTCCCCACCACCTCTTCTCCCATCCCAGTCTAAGCTAATTACTAGTCTCTCTCTTTTCCCAAAAAGACTAGATACTTCATCCCTACAAGTCAGCTACCTTTATCCCTGTAATTGCTTGATTGATTAGCATGATTAAGTTGAACACAGTAATTGCTTCTGACCTGCTTCTACTTGGAAGCAGCAGCTTCCATTCCCAGCCTGGGAACAGTGTTCTGGCAAGCATGGCTGCCCCCTCCCTGACGTATCTGTCAGGCTGGTAAAGGACATCTGATCTCTTCCTACAGACCATGCTTTGCTGGCTTCCTAAAGCAGGGTGCTAGGCTGCTTTTTGTAGGCCCTTTGCCATAAGTAAATGTATATCACTATGAAACAGCCTGACAGTAAGATGGTCAGAATAGCAATATATGAAAATCAGTGTCTGACTGCATTAGGCTAGGATTAGCTCCATCAAATGAAGCACAATTAGTGCTAATTTGTTGCTGCTGCAAGGCAGCTTTCCTACCACTGACATCCTATGGGAGCAGGGATTACCATTGAGCTAACAGTATGTTCTAAAAACAGTTGTGGTTGACTCCTGGAAACAATTTTTACACCAAATTCTTTACAGCCCAGTGCCTCTGTCATTTTTTTTTTAAAGCCAGTCAGAATTACTGCGATCCCTTATTTTGATCTTCATAGCACAAGGCCAGGTAATTTTGGCCAGCAGTCTCTGCACTAGTTTCATTCGTTTATGATTGCTTTGGAAAGCCATCCAGTACCACGCTATTCCCTGCATATTACTTTTTTTCACACCGATCAATTACTGGGGGTGTCAAATATTGGTGCTATCACACTCAGTGCCTCTGATTTTAATCTATACTTGGACCACTTTGCTTTAGGATGGAAAAAACAGCTGAAGTTGTACCAAACTCCAGTTTCCTGGGCTTAAGGCACCTGCAGCAATCAGAAAGAAGAAAACAATATAATAGAAATATCCAAAGCCCATTAAAATAGAAGGCTCCTGTCTGCTTTTTACAACTTGGTATGCAGTGGAAGTTGAGAAACAATGTCTTTAAAGCCCCCAGCTAACAGATCCTGCAGGCCACAGAAGAGGTTTCAGGGTACACTGGCATATCTCAAGGTATATATATTCAGGGTACACTGGTATACATTGTGGATTTGTTTGTTGTTTTGTTTGTATTTGTTTGTTTGATGCTTTTTGTTTGGGTTGGGTTTTTTAGTTTCTCCCTCCTGTGATAACCTTTCCTGTGATTCTCCTTCCTGCAATTCCTGTGATAACCTTTCACCCCAGGCTTTGTGTTCTTTATGTGTTTATCAGCAAAGCACATCCAGATGCCCTTCAAGGGAGAAATGACTCATACCTGACTCAATTGCTGAAGCAAAGCTACAACCTTTAGTCCATTTCCTGGGAGAAGCATCTGCTAGATTCATCTTGGAAGATTAAGCATTTCTCACTGTCGTTTTACAGATGGAGGCATTTTTGACTGGCTGGGGAAGTGTCAACCCCTTCTCTGTAATGCGTGGAAACCAAACTTCTTGGGGTAGTTCAGTGAGGACTGTGAAGAGATGCTCTTTAGCAAGTGCAGTCAGACCCCTCCCTGTATGTAACCCTCGCCTTGCAGCAGGACCTCTGGCTTCACCGCATGCCTTTCCCCCTCCTGCGACAAGTGTGCAGCTGTGCAACGCAGGCAGCCGGCACGCTCCCTGCCCACATTATCCCCACGCTGTCACTGTCTCTCTCACTGGTTGATTAACTGCCACTCAGGAAATGCAAATTGCCCTCCAGTCCGGCTCCCCCGACTGCAGCCACAGCCTATCTGGCAATAATTAACACACACACTGGGAGGCCACTGCAGAAACCACCTTGTTTCACAGAGCTGGCAACTTTTCACCCCCAGAGGTTTCCCAGCTGTTTCTAGACAGGCAAGGGCCCCTCCTCATGTGACCTTTCATCCCCAGAGGACAAAAAGGAACAGATCCACTAGGGACAGCAAAGAAAGGCAGTGCTGGAAATCTTCCCCCCCCTCCCCATTTTCACTTGAAGAAGCCTTAGTACATCTTTAGGAAGAATCCTATGCAGGATTTGCATCAGGTAACTTTAGAATACATGTCAGATACTTGTATCTTTTAGCATCTCTTTTTTTTTTAGGAAAGAAACCTAAAAAGGTTACTGGCCTATGTTTTGGATGAAGAAGTCTTAAAACCAGGGGAAGATAACCCATTCCTCCCCATGAGAACTTGATCACATGGATGTTTATACGCAGACATCCCAATAAGCCCAACCCTGCCATGGTATATGGCTTTGCTTCCAAACAGAATGGAAATGCTAATAATGATTCCTCCACTTACCACCGTCTCCCTTCTTGGCTGAATAATCACAGATAATTCACTTGTCTGGATATGACTCACAGCTACTTTATTTCACACAAAGCAATTTCTAATTGCATGTTGTAGGTCTGTGTTATGAAACCCAGCGCTAACTGTTATTACAAAATTAGTGCAGAAAACTCAAGGGGAAGGAAAACCACAGTGAGAAACCAAGTAACAACACTGAGGGAAAGGCTGAAACTCGGCCAGGTTTCCCTTCTCTAGTACAGGAAGCTTTTCCACACGGAGCCAAGCATTTCCTACTCACTCAGAAGTAACTGGCGGGAAGACAATGGGAGCTCTTCTTCCTTTACCTTCAGATGGGCTGAGAGTATTTTGGCAACAGAATACAATGGGGGTTCGATCTGGCTCTGCTTGGCCTTGTGTCTGTGCTCAATAAGCTTTACAGCAACACTGATGCGGAGTCAGACGTGGCAGCTGTGAGCTACCAGGAAGGCAGGTCCTGTCCTCTGCCAGGTGTCCCTCTTCTCATGGCACTTTCACAAAAGTTTTGGTTGACTGCCTGCCCTTCTGGAGGCACATAAAATGCATCATGGCTGGAGAGAACAGAGCTGCTGTTATAGACCTGGCAAATTCTTATGTTTCTGGACAGGGCCAAGTCAGAAACACGTGAATTTTCAATTTTGCTCAGATTCTAGCTCCATCTGCTCCAGTGACCTCCTTCAGAGCATTGCCATTGCCAGACACTGAAGGAAAGTTGGCTGAAGCCTGGTAGCAGGCAGACAAAGGATCATCCATCCCACAAGCTAAATTTTATCCCTACTTCTAATGCAAAGCCTAGACTGTCAAAACAAAAAGCCAGGGAGAAAGAGGAACTCCAGAACCTTGATCATCCAAACTACTTAACCATTCATACTCCACAGGTAAGACTTTGGCCCGTTTAAGCTGCATCTTTCCCCAGCACATGGCTCACAGAACAGCACACACTGCTCCCAACAGCTATATGGACAAGGTCTTTCTGTGTCCCGTGACCCTGCATGTTTCCTTGACACTATCCCAGAAAGCTGTACTTCCTCACAGTCCTACATACCACGTGCTCTCAAATTTGTGTTATGAAAACATTGTTCTTAGATATTGAAACACATCCTTGTCATTGCTTTGGCTAGTTTGAATCAGGAAAACATTCTTAGAAGATGAATACACTCATGTCTTGCTATCAGCTGAGGATGTATTTCTTCTCTAAATATCTACAGCAAGACATGGGCAGAACAGCAAGCTCAGGGCAAATCATCAGCCATCCATCTGCAGCCATGGGGACTAGAAGGGATCCCAACTGTGCGCAAAGAAAGGAGCTGGTAGATGCTGTGAGAAAGCACCCACAGGCAATCAAAGACCCAGAAAGAGAGAAGTAACACCTAACAAGACTCACCATGCATGCTGGAGAGGCAGATTCTTAACAGCAAGGGGTGCTTAAAGACCCGGACAGATTGCCACAGGGCACATTGTCTTGTCTTTGTATAAATATTGATAGTGATGGAGAACATCTTCTGACAAGGAAATCACAGCTCAGCCAGGAGCTTTCAGGAACAAAGCAGAAGGCATTGGGCAGGAGTCACGGATCTGTACTATGCAGGTGGCCAGCCTAGGAGAGTTAATGGTCCTTTCTGGCTTCAGAGCCAGGGGAAATATTGTGATTTAATCAAGCACAGAAAACCTACACAGACAAAGGCTCAGTTCTGGAAGACTGCCAAGTCTCTGCAGTTGTGCTGCAAATGAAGTGCCCAGACCTTCACTCACACCGCTGGCAATCAGAGAAGCTGGTCCCAGGACCCCAGAATAACAGAGGCGCACAAAGTTAATCAGCATTTGAGCCTTAAGCAACCACTGAAAACAAACAGAATGGGTATGAGGCAGACTAGGTACCCAAGGAAAGCAAAACATAGGGACAGAGCTGAGCACTCATTCAAGCCCACAAGGGGACAGGCACAGAGGAGGAAACAGGCATCATCTTTCCTCAAGTACCTCTTTGCCTAGCCCCATGATCCCCTCCGGCTTCATTCATGTAAAACACAAAAATATGAATGAGACACACTGTGAAGTGGAGAGTAGGAGGGGGAAGGAGGAGAAATGATTTCACGCTGCCACGGTAACCATCACCATGGCAACTATTTTAACTAATGAGCTGCTGCTGAACCTGACCAATATGATTCTAGTGAAGTCATGCTGTAGTAATTACCAGAGTTTCATTCATCGTGTCCTGGTGGGGGCTGTGCAGGCAGCCTGGAGAAGCCTGTGGGCTCTGACAGACGGGAAAGAACAGCTTTGCTGAATCAATGGAAGGCGAGCGCGTGCCTGGGAGCGTGCTCCATTACACCTCCGAGCCAGCTCCCCGGGCACTCGAGCACGGAGACCACATGCCATCCAATCCATCTATAGTCCCACACTGCCAAACAGCAACCCAGCTGGCCCCGTGCCACTGACACAGGCAGCATTCACAAGTAGTCTGCAGAGCTAGCTCTCCTCCTGCCTGCTACGCCTTCAACCTCCAGAAGATGATACGAAAAATAAGCAAATGAGCCGGTGATTTGCCTTCTCTGGCTGAAGGATTTCTCTTTTCACCCAGCAGACAGCAGCATACTAGCTGCATGGGCATCCCAAGTGGAAAAATTGCTCCTAATAAGCATAGAGAGGTCTTGAGAGCTGCACATTTACTAAGAACTCTAAGGGCTAGTCCATATGGAAGGATCATAAATAAAATAACAGACGAGATACATAAAGCAAAAAAATACTACCAAAGGTGAGCATCGAGTCAGCTAATTTGCTTGTTCTCCTAAGATGCTCCATGATACTGCAGTGCTGAAAACACATCATACCACTATCTCGCAGTATTGCTTGCTCCACAAACATCCTCAAGCTTTGTGGAACATGGACGTGACTTACACCAATCACTAGGATAACATATCTTAGCCATACTTGACTGAAAAAACATAGAAGGCCACAAGTTCATGTGCTGCAGGACATTCCCTTTTCCAACAGTCTGTCAACAAGCCCACTTTGCCCAGTTTAAAACACACAAATTAGTCTGCCAAATTTCTTCACAGCACCTGAGAGAAATCACAAGGATATGCATCCCATTCACCTAATCCTGTCAGCTGAGATTTAGCTTTAATTAGCACCCCAGAACTGCCATCACAGCATGAATAGCCATACATTGTAGAGAATTCACTCTACACTGGAATGAGCACCCTGGGCCAGAAGTGGGGGCGATTTATTTTCCTAGCCTTTAAATAAGCACACCTACATTTGACTATTTGATGGTCAGTTCAAGAGAGAGAAATAAGCCTGTCTTGTTAGTTGCTTCAGATATCTATCCAAGGATAATTTCTTCCTAGAAGCACCCAGGTCTCCTCAAGGACATAGCATCTATCAAATCAGCAAGTTGGGATGGAAGCATGATGGACCTCTGTACCTGGAGGGACCTTTTCTGATACACCATTCTTATTCTCTGCATGAGCACTAAGTAGGCCTGAGGAAATGGTTACGTACAGGAGCATGGTTTACTATACCTGGCAGGAAGCAGTTCATGCGCTCATACAAAATACTAAGCCATTGTCCATGCTGTATTGTCTCAGATCACATTGGCTAATCCTCCTTTATCTGGTACTTCAAGAGCACAGCAGTAAAGAGTAGTCTGGATCATGACTGCCTTGGGTAGTATTCACATAGACTCTGACAACACACACTTACATCACACACATCATAGCCCAAGACCTAGAACACGGGGGAAAATCCATCTTCCAAAGGGCTAGGCAGAAAGCACAAATACTGGCTAGATGTATGGAAAATAATCTATCTCCATCTTACAGAGCTGTCATTATGGTCAACACAATATATTCAGAACAAAGCTAAGTCACCGTATAAACCCGAGTCCCAGGGTTCTTTGTTATGCCTTGCACCAGCAAGCCCTGCTTTCTGACACTAGCAAACACTCTCCAAAGAATTTGGTTTTGAGGCTTCCATTTTCAGCAGTATCATAAGCAGAGTCCAGTACTGCATTTTGGATAAGCAGCTGCTGATGGGACAAGGAAACATGCAACACCCCTCATCTCAACAGCCCATGGCTGCTGTCCCCTGCTGGCTAGCAGGAGGTGATGTCTTCTGGTTTGGGCTGCCAAAGGAACAGTGAGAAGAGTCTTATCAAGGCACCTCTGAAAGTCTGTTAAGAGGAACATAAGACCTCTTCTCTCAGCAATTACTTTCATTTTCCTTGGTCAGGCCAAGTGGGGACAGGATCAGCAGCAGTGCCACGCGTCCCACAAGAACTTCACGCTTGCAGTAACGCTCAGCTCTTAGGGGTGCTTTTAGATGGGCATATTTTAAAACTAACAGAAGTTTGAAAGAGTTTATATACGTTTTGAGTGCACAGCAGTTATCTCTTGGCTAATACTGACATGGAATGCTTGGGACTAACATGCACCCCAGCTAAGGAGACAGTGCTGACTACCCAAATAGTAGAGTCAGTCAGATGGAAAAGGGTTAATTTTTACTGCTTCTTGGAGTGGGCTAGGCCTTCATCTTGCTGAGCAGTTCCCTGAGGTTTTTTCAGGTTTTTTCCACCTTTTCACATCACTATGTGCCCACGTGAACTCATTTGCCTAAAGGGTAAAACTTGGCTGTTTCCCTGCACTTTGTCAGCCATAGAAATGGGAACTAGTTAGCTCCCAGACTGCATCACTATAGGAAATATCCACTTTATAAGCCACCTAGAAACACTAGTGTTCACAAGGAAGTTCACGCTGTCTTTCCACCACAAGGACCTGAGCCTCCATTACTGTAACATCTTTAGTAACTCATGGCTCCCGTGCGAGCTAGGGCCTGGGTATGAGAGGGGATCTGATTTTAGGTGCCCATCCCTCCAGTCTGTAGGAGGAAATTCAGACCCCTAGCACGAGGATAGTGCACGGTACTGGAGACACTTCAACCTGGACAGCCAAATCCTAACAGACAGTAACAGTTACACTGATCATTGCAATGCTTAGGTGGAAATGAAGTGCCTAAATCCAAACTTGCACCCAAAGTCTCTAGCCAGTATCCCTCCTGATTCCCACTGACATTTAACTTAACTGCCAACACTCAGCCTGACTGGCCCAATACTTTCAAATCTGAGCAGTATCTGTTCAAGATCAGATCTACCCCTGAAAACAAGGCACTCTTCTAGACGAATGTCCTGAAAAATGTCAGCAGAGAAGAGTGCTAAAAGTGTCTCTACCAGGGTGCTCCTCTCCTGTTAATATTGCACACTGATGGTGCTTCTACAAGAGTCTGATTGCAACATTGCTCAAATCCCATAAAATCTAAATTCAGTTGCTTTTAACCTTCATTATGGAGCTCTAAATGCAATCAACTTAGTCACTCTGATCCTAATCTGGCACCACTGAATCAGTCTTAATTTTTTGGTGGGGAAAAAAAAAAACACAACTAGAGAAAACTTTTGCCCAGCTTCCAGGTTCATTCTTTAGAACATCTAAAAATGAAGCAAAACAGCAGCCTCAGAATTTTCTCTCAGAAAAAGGAAACTTTCTCATCCATGCCAGTACTAAAATGTCCAAAGCATTGCTTTGAAGTAAGAGCCACCAGATCCCAGCACATACATGGTCTGCAACAGAGATCTGCCATTTTTTCCCCTAAAAGCCCTTCTATTTATACACTTCTTGGCAGGCTTGAAAGTACCTGCCAGATGGACAGATAACCGACATCCGGAAAAGACACTCCACCAGCTGCTGTTAGCAGGGGTTGGGAAACAGGGGGGCTGGTTAATAAGAAACCACTTACTTCCTCGTGGCTGCTAGCTGCCTGCTCCCTTCCTAGGGCTTAATGGAATCTGGAGAGAGTATTTCAAGTCAGACCATCTGTCAACACACATATATATCAGAGGAGTCCCAGCACCTTGCTTGCACATCAAGCCCGAGCTTTGTTTCCTCACAGGATTCTTTGTTGCTGCATTCTCCCTCATCTCTCTGACTTCCACAGTGATTTCCACAAGGCAGGGGTTTGACCATGAATGGTTCTTACAGCTGATGAGCTGGCAAGCTGAGAGGTGCTAGGATAGCTGCTGGCTGCAAGTCAGAGACAGCTGTGCTCAGCAGAGGCATAAGAGGAGAGAACTACCTTTCACACTGCTTGGACACTGAGCCCTGAGACCACTGGCAGTCCTGTGTGGAAAGATTCGGGGGGTGATGCTGGGCACGACACTGAAGGAGCTGGCAGAGCACTTTCCTTGAAGACAGAGCAAGCTGCATCCTGGCCTACATTAACTGAGTGGCCAGCAGAGCAAGAAGAGGAGTTAAAAATCACACTAACTCTTACCCACCGCAGGAATCACAGATTTTTTAAACACAAATGTATGTGGGAATTCTCTAACAATATTCCTGACTTTATGCTCTTTGTCACTTCTTAGTTTTGCTAAAGTTTCCCACCAGGTAACATACAAACTGTGTTTAACATCCTGAAAGATTTCTTACACCTTTCAGTGTATAGTTTTAACTCTGCAGTTTCAAGAACCCAACATGCCCTTTTCCTTTCATTGCAAGCAGTGAGCCTGGTGTAATCATGGGACTCCAGGAACTGGGGTTTTAAGACCAACTGAATTTGTGAGAGCCTGATGAAAAGTTCACAGGCATTTTCCCCACAGTTCTCTGCTCTATTCTCCTTAACCTAAAGCAATGTCTAGGCTGCTGTAACAGGCAACAGCTGAGCCCACGTGGCCAGGCTGTGAACAACTGGGTGAAAAGCTACAAGCATTTGCAGTCTGTTGATCAAGAGGACCACTGGAATAAAGCCACACACTCCTTTACACTGCATCAGTATCTGGAGGTGGCTAAATCTCCATGCCCACATTTGTAAAAGAGCACTGTGATGCCACTTCCCTTCACCAGCTCCTGAGATGCATGATGGATAAAAAAAAGCAAGGGACTGTCATCATTCTGCTTAAAGGGAACGATGCCCACCTGCACACAGAGTTTGCAGCTATTTTTGTTCTCTGAACATCTAGATATGAGCAAGTACTCTGTTCTGATGCATTACCATGGCACTTACCTGTAACTGATTCACTGTATTATCTTGTTAATATATTTGCCTGCAGAAGAATAAATGGGAACAAACAATTGTTTGGATTATTTTTTCTTCTGGGCCATGTTATTTTGGAGATCTGCCTCAGACTAATAAGATACATAAATGACAAACATTACAGCTCCTCTGCATCTATGATCTCTTCTATAACTAGAAGAATTGTCAGTAACTCTGCTGAAATCAAAGGAGCTACTTATAATTTAAGGTCTAGTGCTGAGATCAGCGTCACCTAATGCAATACCAGTTACAGATTCCACCACTCTTCAACAGTTTCGCAGACGCTTGCAATTTCACCCAAGAGTGCCATTTGTCTTAAAGCATCAGATCTTGGAGCCTTAATTTGCCCTTTTGTTTTCCCTTTTTTTTTTTAAATTGTTCCATTTCAATGAGTTAAAAAGAATTCCAAGACATCCGAGCAGTAGCAGACAATTAACAACATTATTTTAGATATTTTCACATTTTCCCAGGTGATTTCACATCTCTGAAGGTGTGCCTGGGTTTGGAATTTAGCAGACTAATTCTGAGCTGCTGAAAGCCATTAAATCCATCACCTGGAGAGCAGCAGTTTTAGAAGCAGTGGCATCAGTATCAGATACATTGGAGAGAACAGTAATTTAACAAGGTTGATGGCCATATTTCCAACTTCTGTTTCAATATATTTGGTCCAAAAAACCCCAAAGCAACTCTTTGTCTCTTCCCAGATCCTGCCTTGTGAATAAATTCATTCTGTCAGAGAGGCCAGGGCTCCATTAAAAATCATGCACTGGCACCAATTGGAAGCATTAGTTTTGGTAACCTCACTACACTGACAAAAGGGGACACATGGGGTTGAAGCTCATTAATTTCTTGTGGCTTGTTTTGCTCAAATGATTGCTTTTCCTGCTGTAGCAGCATGACCTTGAAAAGACCTTGCTGAACTCATGCTCTGCCAGAGTCCCGCTGCCCACATTCACCTCCTTCATGTCCAGGAAGATACTCAGGAGACTAGAAGTAAAGGAAGTGCTCCTCAACCACAAGATGGCAAGGGATGTTCAGGGATGTCAAGAGCTGCCCCGAAGGGGTAGACCAGCCCCATGTTCTCTTTATGGATAGCACTAAATGAAAAAAGTAAGCAAGTACATGCTTATCGAGCACATTCTTAGGCTAATGGCTACAGTTTAATGAAACTAAAGAGGAGCAAGACAAGGATGAAAATAAGGTCACAATTAAGACTGTATCAGTAAATCACTAGATTCAACAATTTAATGCAGCAAGTAATTGAACTGAATTATGAGTTTGGCAACAGAAAGGAATAGTTTTTTCTGTAAACCCTGTTCAGGGGAAGATAAAGGAGACTCAGCTCAATCTGAAGTGTACAACTCATTTCCTTTGTTTGGGAGAACTTGATCTATCGTGGGCAGAAGTCCGTAGAATCCAGGCACCGGGTCCTGTCCTAGCCCCTCACCATGTGGCACTGCTCAGTGCAGACTGCTCTCTGCCCAATAAGCCTCCCGTGAGGAAGGAAGCAACATGACTACCCAGAGCAAACACATTGTCCTTGAATAGCTCTGTGCCTACAGAGTTTTATCTTGGTCCTTATTTCCCTCTTCCAAGTCTATGCAAATATAAAAGGGTCTTTTCACACACTTCATACAAAAACAATCACCAAATCAAGCTGAACAGCAGTTTTAAGCAACAGTCTTTTATAATCACCTATATTTACTTACAAGCTGAGATGCACGTACTCAGGAATAAGAGGGGCACAGCACCAGAAAGAAATGTCCAGTGAAGAGTGGCATCCATAAGCATCTTTTAGTCTTTGACTGTGTTAACCTCTGACATAGGTTTGGTTTTGTTTTAATGACAGATAAATCCTATCAATTGCCACCAGAAGGGATGTGTTATCATAGCAATGTGTATCTAAACATCTAGTTGAAGTCATATTTCAAGAAGGGAGGCTGTTCATTATCTTCTCTTCCAATTTGCAGTTTTCTAATCCCTGGAGGAACCTTTTGCCAGACACCCATGCCAGAAATAAAATCAGGGCCAATGTTCCCTCCTTTTTGTGCTAGTGTAACCCCACTGGCATATGCTGCTCCCCAAAGTGAATCTTGATCAGATCTGCCACTTCCCCTCTCCAAAGGAGTCCTTAGCCTCACTCAATTCTGGCTGTCCAACTGCTAAGTTCAAGAACAATTACGAGCGGAATGATCCCCAAATGAGTACTCAACAGGAAACAGAGTTGATTAATGAAGGCAGAAATCTCTCCAAAGCACAGCCAGGGTTTTCTGCTCACTTAGAGCTCTCCCTGGCACGACTGGGAGCAGCCCCAACACATGCACACCACCCTGGTGCAGAAAGGACCTCTGCTTATCAGAAGGGAGTAGCAGGGTGTCAAGACTGTGTAAACTGATCTCTAATGCAGGCACAAAATGAGAGAGACATTTGTAACAGGTGGAGCCACACACCCTGAGTTTTAAAATCCAGATTGAGGCAGCACACATGCCTTAGGAAAAGGCCAGATATGGAAATCCTGTGGTCCAGACCACTGCAGCTCTTTCAGGCTTTACAATCTCTTTCTGGGCAGCCCTCACCAAGTATTATGTCCATTTTTCCTCTTTCAAAAACTGTGTCTCTCATCTATATCTTATCACCTTGTGACAAGAGAACTGTGACATCCCTGGGTAATGACCACAACCAAGGACTCCGACACAGTCAGGAGTTTTGCCTTCCAGGCAGACAGTCAATTACCACTCCTAGCTGGGATCGTTACACAGCCTTGTTCCCTTCTGCATTGTTTGGTCAGTAATATCACCCTGTGTCTTCATTAACCAGCAGCTATTCAGAAAGAAACAACCATAATTCATATTCCAAAAGTCACCCTACCATGTAGCCATTCACTCACCATTCCTAATTAAGCTCATGAAAGATTAATTCCTTAATGATTATGATTTGTAATGTTAATTAATTAGCTGCTTTTCCATTAAGCTTTCAAAGGTTTCCAGCATGACATCAATTCCTTAATTAGCCAGGGGGGAGTAACCCACTTCATTCTCTTTGTCCCTTAGGCAAATTATCTGCTACTTGGTCTTCCAGTCCATCTCCTTTCCCACTCCATGCATAATCCCTTTCCTCCACTGCTGGCAAATGTATTTGCTTTGCTCATCTTTCCAAGAGGATAACATAACCAAGGAACAGGCAGAGTTGATTCAGTCACTCTTTCCCTAGGGAGAAAGTATTTTGACATGAACCCTGCCTTTCTTCATGCTCCCCAGGGTGGGCAGATCTGCAACCAAAAGGCTGCCTAGCATCCTGCTACACCAGGATGGCCTTTTCGAATATTCAGCTTGGGATGAGAACCCCCAGGATTGCCAAACTCTGCCTGATGCCAGCATGGGGGACCACAGCTATACTGCAATTCCAGTCAGTTTGGCAGGAGCTCCCTGCAGTTTCAGCTTCATCACAGATGCCAAGGCAACTTTAGCTCCTGGTCTGGATACTCTGGAGGATGCCCACAGGGGTTTTGCAAGCTCAACCTGTCTTCTCAGCCCTGATGGCAGCACCTAGAACCTCCACTAGCCACAAGGCCAAGGCTGAACTTCAGAGTGAAATATTTAATTTCTCTAGAACTTCTAGGCAAAGCTGTAATTAGCAATGCTCTTGGCTGGGTGCATGCTCCAAATTTGCCACTAGAAGAGCAGAGAGAATAGGCATTCCCCTTCTAGCCTTTACTGCATTTTGGGAGACTCAGACCAAGACCGAAGCTGCTCTGAACTGTGGTCACAGACCCAAATTCCCACTGCACTTTCTGCTCCCTGTCTGGTCCCCCACTGCCTATGGAAGAAGCTTGCTGATTATTGCCTACTGCAGAGGTGCCCATGTCAGGTACAGTCACCATGGGCATGTAGAACACAGAAGAAGGAACAACTGAGGTGAACAGAGCATCAGTTCACCTTTGAGGATTGCTGCACATCCAGTTCACCCACAAAGATTACTCTGAGATACACAGACAGGAGGCCTTTCTTTCCCAAACCATCCTGAAAGAATAGCAGATCTTGGGAGTGCTGGATGCACCAAAGGGTGCCTCTCCAGAGGTGAGGTCATTCCTTGCCTTTCCTGCATGCTGTACAGCCACAGTCCTCAGGGGCAACCTCAGCAATAGCCACCAGTTTGCTTCCAGTGTCTGGTAGATAAACCTGGTTAATGTGCAAGGAACTATAGGGTATCAAAGTAAAACAGGGAGCATCTCCTCCTGGAACAACGCAACAGAAGGAGGAGCTTGCACAGAGCCACTTACCATCAGGAAAAGCTCCATGCTAAAGTAATAGCAAATACACGAGTAAGAAGTCAAATCATTTTTGTCCATTGTGCATGGAGACACTTCCACCAGCAATTATTTTATTACTACCCCATACATGCATCTCTGATCAGAAACAGCAGTGAAAGCTAAAGCTAAGGGGAAAAACCATATTGCAAACCACACACAACCTTTCTGCTGGGGCTGAGAGGAGTAAACCAGTTGCAGCATACTAAGCTCTATGCAGGCAGATTTAGTACAGCAGCGAGTGCTTCTCTGTTTAAATGTGAGGTGTTTGGATGATGTCTAGTAAAGCCAGCTTGGATGGAAGGAAATGTGCCTTAGGATAGCCACAGCAGCCTGATGAGATTCTTTGTGGCTTGAGAAGCTGACAGGTAGAGAGTTCTTCTGTCAACATCATATGTAGCTGCCACAAAGTCTCCACATCAGCTGGTGACAGGGACACATGAGGATTCAAGATGGAGGCCACAGCTGAGCCACATCCCCAGATCACTGCAGCCGACCTTTCAGTGTAGCTGCTTTGCCACACCAAGTAAACCTTATCCCTGTGTCTAGCTCCCAGCAGGAAAAACTGAGCAACTCAAAGCATTTCTCTCCTCTTCCTACTGTCATTAGCACTTGGTGACTCACTCTCAAGTGTGCCCACAACCTGCCAAGCCACTGCTGCTGGAAAGGCCCACCAAAAACACCACTGCAGCTCGATCAAAATAAATACCACCTGTCTCCTTCCTTCCTCCCTGCAAGCAGCAGCACAGGCAAACCCAGGAGCTGAAGAGACTCCAACCCTCCAAAATGGAGCTCAGGAGGAGACACAGTAAGGAGCAGACAAACCCTGCAGGAGCTAGCAGGGGAAAGGACTCAGCTAGGAATGGCACTTGCTACCAGCTACCAATCCGTGCTCATAGCTCCTGGTCACCTCCAGGATAGCCAGGCAGGGATCCAAAAGGCTGGGTGAGGTCTCACATGCCCCAGACATCCTCACATCTGCACAGCTGTGTCACCTCTGCTGCCTTGGCAATATATGGTGGTGCACCTAGCCCAGCAGAATGGGCTTTTACACTTCTAGATGTCACCAGCACATCAAGGAAAGGAAGCAGCTGTGCACTGCCGACGCTATGGACATGAACACACTGTTCCAGTACCATGTCATCCACTGAAAGCACATATGGTCCATCGAGCTCTTCTCCCTAAAGAAATGTTGCTAACAACGCGAGTCATGCTCGCAGGCAGCACAGAGCACGTACTGCGAGCAAGGCTGCCACCACATGGCACAAGGACCAGCCTGCAGGCTCCATCAGCCAGAGCACGAGTGGGGAGAAACACCCTCACACTTCCAACCAGCCCTGGCCTCATTACCCAGCTCTGTCCAAATTCTGGTGTCTCAGCCTGATCAATGAATCTGATCGGGAACTATTGCTCTTGCACCCTCCCCTCTCCTCCAAGTCATTAAAAGTATCGTGCAAAGAAACCACCAGAGTCTTGCTTCCTCAACCACAGATGAGACCTTGCTGTTCTCACTAGGGAAGACTTTAACTGGGTGAACCAGTTCGAGAGCACCCCAAAGATAAGGAAGGTCTGGCTTCAGCAGAACCTCAGAGCACTTACAGACCAAAATATGCCAAGGTCTTGCAGTTCATAAACTCACACCAACTGCGAGCATGGGATTAATCCAAAAGCAGGGTATTTCCAATAAGGGCTGGAGAGCCTTGGGCCTCTAATGTTGAGCTACAGAGCAGTTCGGGTAACTGATTTTGCTCTGCAAAAGACAGAATGTTGGTGTTTGTTTGTTTTTTTTTTTATTCCTCCATTTCAGCCCACTCACAATATTCCCAAAAAATTTGGGGGAGAGATGAGTTGAAAAATCTAGTGGAAAACTGAGATTTTTCCATTCCAAATGAAAACTGCCTTTACTGTCGGAAAACACATGTGGGTAAAAAGTTTTAAACCCTGCTTAAAAAAAAAACCAACAAACTTTCTCTAGAATGCAGGCCTACCAAACACACCCCAGATGCCAGATACTGCCTCAAATGTAGAGGCAAGAAGAGAAACTGCAGCTTTGTGAAAGAAGAGTATGGGTCAGGCCCTAAAAGTACGACTGGGAAACAAAGCTGAGATTTACCTTCCTCTATCATCCTCAAGACCAGGCAGCATTTTGGGGACTCCTGGCTTTTTTAAGTCTTCTACTATGGTGCCTCCAACAAGCCCCAGGCTTTGTCACCTCCTCATCTTCCTTTTGCTGTTCCTCTCCCTCGACTGTGATGGCAGGTTTCTAATGAAAACAGATCCCAGATCTGTGGCTGGCAGTGGTGCAAGGCAGTAAGATACACCACCCCCCCATCATAGGGTGGTATCTCTGGCACTGGCCTTCACAGGGAAGGACCTGCCCTCAGAAGTATTGAGTCTTCATGTGGATGGTGCCTGGCACCCTTTTGCAGCCAATTCATCTCCAACTCCAAGCCATCACTTAATTTCCTTGGTTAATAAAGGGTTTTTTTATCCTCCAATTCACCAGATCATCCATCGGGCAGACAGACATCAAAGCCTGACTGACCCTGACTGATATACAGGTCAGCTCTGAAATTTTTCTCTGCAGTTCATCCTTATACCTGGAGACAATAAGGCACATTGGGTGGGTTTTCCCAGGATAAGAATACCTTCATTCATGGCATCACAGAGCTGCAATGCATACTGACACGAAACGTGCTTAGGACACGGTACTGCATAAACAGGGCAGAAGGAAATGGAGTTGATGACCCTACTGCCTGTCCTCCCTTCCACCTCCCCTCCCTCTGCCACAGCCATAGCTACCAGTAACATTTTCCCCCTGGCACTGACCAGATGCAGGGCCCGTGTCTCCCAAACCCAGCCCAAGGGGACTGGACAGAAGCTCTGCTGGGACAAAGATGAGTAATGAAGGCTTTGCCTGGATTAGGCATTTCTCAGGTGACCACTCCATTCACAGCACTTTTTCCTGCAGGGTGATGAGACAGGAGAGGGAGTGAAGTTGTCTGTGAAAGCAGCTTTGGGTGGACACTGCCCTAGCTTGAACCACTCACTTTGTGAGTTGCCATTAAAGAAGATGCCTTTGACTTTTCCGAGTGTCTTCCCATATGGAAATAAGACAAACATTACTGGATCAATTCACTTTCAAGCACTGGGGTGATTCAGTAGCAGCTTTGCTCCCACCCCCATGGACAGTATCTGCTCTTTCACAGATTAAAGCAGTTTCTGCTGACCCACCTGCCTGACTGTTGGTTCTACAGCTAGCAGTCACCTATGGGGTTTATCCAGAAAAAGGTAAGCAGCCTTCCAGGCAGGTTCCCTTAACCCCATGTCTTTAACAGATTCTGCAGTTGGAAGACACTTTTACAGCCTGCCTTCAAAGTTTCTACTCAGAGAAAACTTTTGACATTATAAATGCCAATGGGACCAGCTAGGTCCCTCCAAAATGGTTTTGATCTGAGGGCAAATCACCAAGACAAAATGCATTTCCCCTCTAGCATGATGTGTGGCCTTGCTCTGCCACGCGTCATTTGAACTAGCACAGAAAGGCAGCAGAAGTCAAAACCAGCACCTGTAAATCTGTCTGACAGATCAAGTAGATAGATGTGCTTAGTTGAAAACAACAGCAGAAAAAAAAATAAACTGCTGGAGGATCGAGAAAAGGAAATATGTTGATTACTGCCAATCAGGACACCCCCTCAGGAGCTTTCAGGAGGCTCCAGGGACTACCAAAGCCCTTGTTCAACACTGAGAATCACAGCAATCTACACATGAATGTGGATTCTGCCAAGCAGAATCTGCTGCTGCTGCTTTGTGCTGTGACGGTGACTGACAAGGAACAGATCCTCCAGGAGCACATGGGTAATTCACAGCAGCTTTTGCCCCCACCAGCCCACACCACGTGCAACACTCCTGTCCAGCAGCACTACCCACAGGTCAGCAAGACTCTTTAGGGCCATAGCAACTAGAAAATGCTCACCACCTCTCCAGGGAGCACCTCCCATGTTACACAAAGATGGGAGGGAGCCAGGGACACAAAGTGGGCAGTTGGCCAGACAGTAAATTAATTTCAAAGGCAGGCAGGTGATAGATGAGGTTCATGTGGGAAACAGGAGAGGATAAATTGCCCATCTGTGACTGATACAGCAGAGAACATCACAGAATGGAAAAAATGAATGGGCATGGAGGGATCAAGGAAGGAGAGACTGAGCAGCATGTACATAATTGAATCCCTGAGGCCTGGATCCGGTCTTTTGGGCTACGTGGGATTGCAAGTGTAGGAGCGCAGCTCAAGTGAATGATTCACTGACTATGCATGACAGATAGGACCCCCAGAGCAATCTCTTATTGGTGTGGGGGTGGAAATGCCACTGACAGGATGGTGAGGGAATATGATGAGATGAGGAGCTTCCTCCACATCATTCTGTGAACCTTTGAACCCAACCCTTATGAAAACAGCCTGCAGGAGTCTACCAAAATTAGAGGTGATGCCACAGCTCAGTGCTCCGGACCTAACAAGGGAGGCAGCTTGTCAACTGGAACCAATCCCCCCATCGCAACAAACCCAGACTTGCACCAAAAGCTTATTAGTCTGCGTGGCACTACTGACTTCTTCCCTACAGGAATCATTATCAGGGAGACTAAAATTCTAGGAAAAAAGTCAGCCCTTTCCCCTGTCCTTCTCTGCCCTGCTGCTGTGCCAGGTTCAAGTTGGCAGAAAAGGCCAATTCGCAAGTGCATTCCCAGTCTCACTAGAAGCTGGGGCCCTCCACTGCCTTAGGACAGCTTTTACCCCAGTAATTACTCAGGTTAAAAGACAAGCTTCCATACTTAACAGCAAGAAACTCACAGGCATGGCACAGCTGGGATGCGCCCAAGCACTGTTCCCTGCCAGACCACCTGAAGCAGTGCAGGCAAGCCAGCTGCACCATCCTGCTGCTTCAGGGGATGTAAACATCCTCCCATAAACAACTGGGGGCTGCAAGAGGACATTAACTGCACGTTATGTGTGACTGCACCAGCCTCTGCTCTCCAAAAGAGGCCAGCAGTAATGCCCAACAGAAGAGAAAGCTGGAGCAAAAGCAGAGCCAAACTTCTCCTGCAACACCTTCTTGCCCAAAGACACCTGCTCAAGTGGGAATTTTCATGCTCTTAAGGCCAGTTGCGGTTTCTTGCTCAACAATTCTATTTTTCCCTCCCATTCTCAAACATTTAGCATCCACTACCTGTGGCAAAGAAGATATTTCACACTACACTGCTGAATCCTCCAGTCTAAGGTAGGAGGCAATCTAGTGCCTTAATCCCAATCCTCATGGCACTATAACAATCTAAGAATTCTCCCTTTATCCGTTTTAAACTAATGAGGTGATAGATTAGCTTTCTTTTGATACTGTGCACTAATTTTATACTGAGAACTGGTGTCTCCTAGTTTGTTTCAATTTGCCTTGTCACCTAAATCCATGCTGCTCTTGCACTTGAGGAAAGCTATAAGCAGCCCGACTCCCTGCTTGCAAAGAGACATCATTTCACTCCATGGTACAAAACAGCTCTCCATTTGTCACATCTTCATGAAATAATGTGGCTTTTTATGAGGCTGTGTTGGAGGCACTGGAAGAGGCCCAAAATAAATCCACTAATTCAAATGTTTTCCTTGAATCAGAGAACAAGGAATGCTGCTAAGATTTATAACTCAAGACTTCTACTCAATTCTTCCAGGTGGTGGAAAAGTAAGGAACATATCGAAGCACTTCTATGCTCCCAGAAATTGTGCCTCACTGATACGTTCCTGAGGACCCAACAAATAACAACCTGTTGTCCCTTCAGCTTTGGCACACCCATCCTGGCACAGGCATGCCAGTCAAACTCTTTCCCAACAAAGGTGATACCATTTCAAATAACAGGAATAAATGGCACCACCAAATAAATGGCACCACCAAATAAATTTTTGATACCCATGTTAAGCTGCATATCCAGCATTTTTTTGGTATCAAAACGTTGCAAAATGATACTGGTAAAAGTTCCTAGCATAGGCATGAGTTTTGGACTGTCTCTCCCTGGAAGTCTCCATGCTTCCAGGGCCTAATACCCATTGATTTCATGAGCATAGGTGACATAAGTAAATGCAGTATGAATCAGCAGATGAAAAGGTCTGAAGGATTACAAGAAGAGTCATGGTAGGTATGACTGGCAGGGACCTCTGGGGCTTCTCACCCACCCCTCCCACTCAGAACGGGACTATTGCCAACAGTAGATTAACAAACATAATCTTGTCTAGCTGAGTCTTAGAAAACCCCAAGGATTAAGATGTCAGAATGTGAAAATCTTCACCACATTCTTTCCAAGGAACACTGAGCGCAGGGCAAGTTCAATTTTTCACAGGGGGACTCAATTATGTAAAAAGGAACATCAGATAAATGGCATTTCTTTCTTTGCCCAAAAGCTTTTCTTGATGTTGAATCAGTTCCACATTCAACCAAATTCTTTTTGCTGCAGCTTGTTGATAACCACCTTAATCACCAGCTACTTCATTTACATTTGTATATAAACCCTATTCCTGTTTTGCTTAGCATGGTTTGGAGAGACAGGGAACAAACTCTCTCATCCTGGAATAAGCTGGAACTAACCACACCATGACCTTGTGCTGGAAGTTACCACTTCAGTCCCACGTAGCTGGGATACTGGGGGATTTTTAACAGTGGGTCTTTGCTCACTTAACTGATTTGCATAGATTTAAGAGAGGAAACACTCCCACAGGCAGACCCAAGCAGCTGAGCATCTCTAGCAAGCAAGGCAGTCACGAGTGGTTGAGCACCAACCGAACAGGTGGAGCCATCACTGGAGTATTCACAAACAAGGGCCAATCTTCTCAGAAGCACCTGGTTAGCACTCACTGGTGCAGCAGCAGGACCAGAAGGGTTTCAACCCCAAAGGTTTTACTTCGCAGCTTGTTTTGTTTCTTCCAAGACACAGACAGACTACAGGCCAGCCCTGCTGGAAGTAGTGTTAGTGAAGTGACTCAGGTCACTCCTTCCTACAAAAATGCTTTCTTCTTAGGTGAACCTGAGGCCCTGAACTATGCCCTTTGTTTTCCAGGCCAAACAAACACTCTCCTTTACCCCAAAAGGACAACACAGGCACACACTGCTGGTGTGAAACCTGCCCCTAGTCAATTCTGCTGCTCTTAACATCTTCCAGTCACAAAATCTCTCTGTCTTGGGTGACAGCCTTGCTAGTGTCTAACTGCTGGGCAGCACAAGAACATGAAGTACATATAAACTCACTCAGTGAACTTTTTTCTTTCAGGAAGTCATATACATTTACTTAGAAAAGTTACTGAAGTTCAGCTAAATTCTAGTTTCCAAGCACACAGGGTTAGTCCATTAAGCATAAGACAAATAGACCTTATCTGTAGACATGTTATTCCCAATTACATATTGCTCCCCGCAGCCTGTATGCTGGAATCATTATCTTCCATGCTTATTAATCAGCTACCTGATGTTAACAGGAAGATAACTTCTAGGAGATATGCAAATAATTCTGCAGTTTTCTAGTGAGTCAGCATTCATACCAGAAACATATTAAGATGATACAAAGGCTATTAAGAAGCCCTCTGCATAATTATCTTCTTTCTTGACTCCAGTTCTTAGCAATTTGTGGGAGAAAATTAGTATTTGCTAATAGATACTTCATCTTGCCAACAGAAAATTTGTACAAGTTATCTTTCCTTCTGTTTAAAAGTCTCATTTCTTTCATTTTTTCCCTAGAAACTTGTCTCAAATTCTATTCAAACAAGGAAAAAAGTTAAATACTCTCAGCAAAAAGAATTTAACCAACTGAAGCTCAATGCTTTCAGCAGTGAAGAGGCTGGACTAGCACCAAGTTAAAATATCAATGTCATATTGAGATTTCATAAAGCACCTACAGATTACTTTTCCATCATTTCTCTGCAACATCAAGGGAAGCATTCAGGACAGAACACAGGGCTGCAGCTGCGTTCACTGTCACAGTCACAGAGACACCAGAAGCCAGTTAAACCAAACCAGTCCCATTCACCCCATTTATCTGGGATCAAGTGCAACACACTGATGAGCTTGCAATTAACTCATTGAAAAACACATTAGTGTGGAGAACGTTATTTTGGGGGACAGCTATTCTCTTAGGTGACCAGATTACAGTACACATCCATCTTGTGCTTGTTATGCTGAAGCTATTGAGAAGAAAGCTAGTTTGGGCTACCAACACCTGGGGCATGGTGCTCTTTGCTGTGCTTGTTTTCCTGTGCAAACAGTTCTTCAAAAGAGCTTTGCACTTCACTGTTTAGTGATTGAAGCTTAAATTAACAACTTAAGACAACTCTTACCCTTGAATTTGCTTGCTTCACCTTCAACTGGCACCTTTTCCTTGAAAAAAGAAAATAAAATCACACCTTCAAGAAACAAGGAAACACGCACACACACCCCAGCCTAATTCTCTAATTTTTAACCCGAGGATGGCAAAGCCAGCAACCACCCCACCAACAGTAAGGTAACAGAGAGATGCTCTTCTCAAGTGGCTTAGCAGGCAAAGCTGGGGCAAAAACTTATGCAGAGCTAGGGTAGGAGACCAAGCACAGAGAAAGACCCCCCTAAATACTTCACCAGCCATAAAAATAGGCATCTGCCATGGTTTAACCTCTGCCGGCAGCTAAACCCCAGGGAGCTGCTCACCCCCTGCCTCTCCACCACCACCCACCATCCCACACCCCCTCCTGGGGGACAGGAAGGAGACTCAGCAAGAAGCAGCAGGTGAGACTTTGTGGGTTGAGACCAGGCCAGTTTAAAAGAGCACCACAACAAGAGAAGAAAACAACCCCATTAACGAAATGACAGACAAAGCGAGCGGGAGCCACCAGGATACCCCGTCCGTGTCCCAGACGCCACCTCCCGCTCCTGCCGCGCTGAAGCTACAGGCGAAACAAGTTGAAAACACGCACCTGGAGACCCCCCCAGGCCTCCCCTTATAGAGCACACAACACGTCACTAGGAATCGACTATCCCATTGGCTGGTTGGGTTGTTTATCCCGGCTCTGGCCCCTCCCACCCGCTTGGGCCAGCAGCTGCTGGGGATAATGAACCCGAACTGAACCCGGGACAGCATCTTCAAATGGCCAAGGGAGGGGCTGTTGTCTGAGACATCCCTTAGGATGGGTGGTGATCTCAGCGGTGGGCTCTGAATGGAACTCGAACACTGCAATCAATTTGCAGAGGTTACCTGGAGGAATAAGAATATATTCAGCTGGTAATAATATAATCTTATGATGCCGTGCAGGCAGGGCACATGGTCAGAAGCACACAGGATAAGAAAAGCCATGCTTAGGAACACCATGCTTGGAAGGACTCGGAGGCTGATGAAGGCAAGAGGGATGTGTACAATGACGGCGTATGTACCCACAGGGGACGTACCTAAACACTTGACAGGTCTAAACCCCAGCTCATATGCACAAACACAGGCCATTTTACAAGAAGACCATACTCTAGATTTAAAGAAACTGTATAAAACCAATTCCAGAGCCACAATCTATGTAAAACTGACCAATTTTGGCTCTGCAAAGCCAACCACTTTTATCAGCAACTAACAGATGAGATGCATTGAAGAGCTGTGCTGCCCAGGCACCCAGTTGAGCTGGCAGAACAGCGTGCCAAGCCTTGCCAGCTTGCTGGTCTGGATTTCCATGATTTTGTATGCAGGCAGGTTGGCTTTATTGCTGGGGTTGAATTAATTCCCTTCTCCTCTGGCAGGAACACACTCATAGCTCAGCATAAACCAACTCATGTCACTTTAAGATGACACAGGGGCTATGACCTCAACAGCCCCATGGCACTGCACACATATTCCTAACTTCTCTGCATTGCCCAAGACACTCTGCAGTCAAAGCACAACTCCTAATGAGGTGAAGCGAAGCAGGGAAACTTGGAGAATGCTGAGATTACAGCAGATGCCCACCATTAACTCTGCTGCCTCCCTGCATAGCCCTGATGTTAAAGCTTTTCATCCTGTGAGCATGGTCCTGGTAATGTCTCTGCGCTGCTCTGTGCACCGCAGAAGCAGGGCCTGGTTAGTTGCCGACTACTGGATATCTGGGAGGTCCTTAGTGGGAATGGCAGGAGTCAGCGACCCCATGGGGACCGGCTGGTAGGGCAGGCACAGATTTGCTTGCCAAGGACAACATTAGACCACCTTAAACCCACCTTCCCCAGCACCCCGAAGAAGAGTCCCTACCCCTTCTCCAATCCCGGAGGTGCCTCTGGAGGTGCCTGCCCCTTCCCCAAGCCCACGGCGGGGACGGCAGCACATCCTTCGCCAGCTGTCCCGGCACCTCCAGCCCCACGGGCGCTACCGCTCCCCGCGGCACGTCCTTCCGCCGTGCCCCTCGGGTACGTCCCGAGGCCTCCCGGGTCCTCAACCACAGGTGCCACCGCCCTTCCCCCCCCCCCCCGTGTCCCCCCAGTGACGCCCCGGTCCGCCCGG
>JANHFX010000010.1:37901-50868 GCA_027560015.1 Chloroceryle amazona | reverse complement strand
TACTCAGGAAGAGTATAGGGATTTAGTTAGGTCGTGTAGAAAGAACATTAGAGGGGCAAAAGCTCAGCTAGAACTCAACCTGGTCACCACTTCAAGAGATAATAAAAAGTGTTTTTACAAATATATAAACAACAAAAAGAGAACTAGGGAGAATCTCGACCCTTTACTGGATCCGAGGAGCAACATTGTTACTTGAACATTGGCCTTGAACACTTCCAGGGATTGGGCATTCCCAACTTCTCTGAGAAATTTGTTTCAATTCTTCACCACCCTCACAGTGAAGACCTTCTTCCTTACATCTAATCTAAATCTAAAAGTGCACATTGCCAGGTCATGAGCTTCTTGCCAACTAAACGCCCCCCAGGTCCTTCTTCACAGGACTGCTCTCAAACCACCCATCTCCTACCCTGTATTTTTACTTGGGATTGACCCATAATATGAGAAGTAGATCAAGACAAACAAAACATAAAACAAGGAGAGAATGTTGTGTCAGTGCCAGGGCCTTAATATATCCAAGCATTAAAAATTTATTACATAAAGGAAAAAGTTCAGGTTGCAGAAATCACATGTACCTGGCAACACATGATGAAAGACAGGTGATTACAACACAATTTAACTATTCTGTAACATAATTAACATGGCTGAGACTTATAGCACGTAGATTGTGCAATCCAACACATTTGTTCAGTCCAGACTTCAGGAGAGCTGCTCTCATTCCTTTCTTGAGACTTATTCTTTTGTTTTGAGGAAAATATTTTCAGCCATTCAAGATCTAATAGAAAAATCAGAACTATATTTCTGATTTTGCTCATCTCCACCTGTCCAGACAGCAGGCAGGAAGTGACTTGATAACATATCAGTTAAACTCTTTTCCTTTTCATCCAGCAAATCCAGATAATGTATTTTCTGGATACCACAACCCACTTTTTTCCCAGTCAGCTTCTGAATGCTTCCTTTTACTGAAATCCCGATGAATCCTCCCTTCATGTACATACAACTCCTGCACTTACCACATTATAAGTAGAAAATATGATAGGTTTTGAGTTTGATGAACGTGAATAGTCAGAATTTGGACAGGTTCGTATGGAAAAAGAAAAAATAAGGAAACCCTGTAAACTCTAATATTACATGAGGAATCAATACATAATTATTTAACTGTGCACTTATATGCAGACAACTCGTCTACTTAAATATCAGTCCACCTCCACTGAGTGACAAACTCATTTTTTTCAATAAAAGCAAGAAAAAGTCAGTAAAGCATAGCCAAAGAAAAAAAAAGAAAGGAAAAACAGCACACACTTCATAATAACTCAGCCATTTCAAACCAATTGTGTCTGTAAAAAACTTGTGCATAGTTCTCCTGCATTACATTTTCTATGGCAAATTACACATTACAATTTTTGGTCTTTGGTCTACTGTTCAGACTATTGCCTTTTTAAAAGATTCCCCTCATAAGATAATTAAAAAGGGCCAAAGATTTACTCTGCTGTATGTTTGCAAATGAAATTTACCTCATACAGAGACTAAGAATTTGGCTGGAAAATTGAAAGCTTCAGATTGTTTGAATAATTAAAAAGAGAGAATTATACTATAAGTTGTTTCCCAGCTAGTGTTAGCTGTTTGAAACAAAGAGAAGAAAATAAACAGAAAGCAATAATTAGGGGATGGAGGAGAATTTTTCTTTCTCTGTGCTCTTGGGATACAGAGCAAAACCAAGCTAACATTAATCAGAAAACAATTCTGTTCTAATGCCAGCTTTTTGATAGGGCTTCCATTGCTATGACTGCCTCACATATGTGGCCTTATTTTGTCTGCATAATCAAACAGAATCAAAAATATGTTACAAAATCCTCATACTTATCAGATAGAAAATTTGGTACTCAGTTTAAATCAACTCACTCATATGAGAAAGGTGTCTGAGGTTGGTTCAGTAATGTCACATATCATGAAGTTTTTAAAAACAAAACAAACAGCAATAAGTGACAATCTTGTAAAATTAGTTTTAAACACAAATGGGCAAACAACCTTTAAATTGTAAGGAAAACAACTGAACTTTTATTCTGTTGACCAGAACAAAATGGGTTTGGGCTGTTTACACATCTTTACACATGGATGTTTATATGGACATGGATGCACTCGATGGTTATTTGCAGCAGTGAATGTCTACAGCCATGCAGGTGAAAAGGAAGAAAAGGATAACAGCAACAGTAGGGAAATAATCCATTTTCCCAGCTGGAATTGAGGAGATTTAGTGTCCCGGTAATGCAGCTAAACAGTTTCTAGACTGTGTCTGGCCAGTGTGCAGAAAGCTACAGGTAGATTTATGAAATCTGAATTCAGTTTGAGACTTAACATAGCTAAATTTAGGAGTGGGATTCAGCTGAAAGTTAAGATAGATAAATTTGTGCTAGGTGCCTACACTCCTGTTAGAGTCAATAAAGAGCAGGATCATGACTCAGTTGGATACATTTGTATGCCCAAGACCATTTGAGATTACACAGGGTGTTCAGGATAGACAAATAAGGGTGTCACAAATGAGGCAGACATTTCTTTCTGAAGTAGTGGTCAGAGGCCAGATGCGCTAACATAGAAGTAACTAGTGGCCTAGAATGACATCAGATGTAGAGGTTTAGGAAAGAGGATTCCACCCCCAGTCCACACAGCGAAGGGACCCACAGTTGGCTCTCTTGTCTCTTTACCTCTTCCTTGCTATTCCTTTATCCCGTTCTCCTGACCTTCTCTTCCTCTCTATCTCAGAGGATCCAAATGGTTTCATATATGGCAGTATGCAGTCATTGTTGAACTTCACTTGTGCTCTCTAAATGAGTCAGAGGTGTTAAAAACCAAACAGTCAGTGGCAAGACCCATGGAAGAGTCAGGCAATATCCTAGTGATCCAAGGTGTGTAAGCAGTATATATTTTTTTCAGGATAAAAATGTAACCTGATTGACTTGTATGGCTGCCAGTTAACCACCCAGGTGCCCTATCACTCCCCCTTCCTCAACAGTACAGGGGGAGAAAATAAGATGGAAAAGCACTCGAATCAAGACAAAGACAAGGAGATTGCTTATGAATCACTGTCATGGGCAAAATACACCTGACTTGGGGAAAATTAACTTAATTTATTGTCAATTAAAAAAAAAATAAAAATAGAGTAGGACAGTGAGAAACAAAGACAAAAAAACTCCAAACCACCTGCCTTCCACCCCATCCTTCTTCCCAAGGTCAACTTCACTCATCCATTCCCAACTTTTCTTCAGGATTGATTCATTCCTGCATTTTTTTTAGTCCTTTCATAATTAAATACATTAGTTTACAATTTGAAAGGTTCTCAATATGCCACTGAGAGAAAGAAACACTGTAAGCAGTCAAGACACTCTAGTTTCTTGAATGCACCATAGCAATTGTACAGACAGACATAAATATTTCTTGAATAGAAAAGTTTTAGCATTCTAGGAAGGGAATAAAGAATTTATTTTTTTTTTTACATGTAATATGCAATATAACAAAAATATGGCATTCCTTGCAGAGCAGATTATGTTTATTTCTGTACCTGTGATCTGCATTGATCCAGGGTTCTTCAGGGAGTGTTAGGAATTCACTCAAAGTCTTAGCCACTGAAGCTGTCCTTCGGGTGTCTGATTTAGCTTGCAGATTATGCAAAAAAAATTTACTTAGAATCCCTAGTGATCAAACAGCTGCAGAAGGTCAAGCACATGTACCACTCCTGTAAGAAAAGTATTTGATTTACATTATTAAAAATTTCCTGATACAGTGCTTTCTCTTCATCTCTTTTAAAATATTTTTACTCTAGCTATGTTCCTTCTGGGGAATTTCATACTGCGTTTATGGAACACCTGAAGATAATCATCCTTTCCAGGAGAAGATGAAGAGATCAATGGATCTTCAATTAAACCTTATAATCTTAAAGACATATAAAGGCATTTTGCAAAGCTTTCTCATGCCCATGAGATGGTATCTTACAGACACAAGAGTTCATCTGCTCCTCCTGATTATTCCTCTTTTGAGGTCATAATCATGTTTTTTGATATGATAAACATCTTCACTGTAACTAATTTTTTGTTCATGCCAGAGACAGACCATGACTTGTGTTAGAGGAAAAAGTATCATAAATAGTTGAATTTGCAAGAATTAACAAATTGAATTTGTTTTCATGTAAACACTTGTTTAATAAAAAGTGTAAAAAGAAAATATTTTTACTTAAACCTAAAGTGGGACCTACTATTCCAAGCTACCATTCAGCATCGATGAGATTTTCAGGTTACACACCGGCCAAAATCTAGTGTTCCTTTTTTGTCAAATAAATATTTGCAGAAAGTTAAATTCTCATTAGAATTAATTGATTAAGTAAATGCAGCTGAAAATAGAAGTGTAATTACATATAACAGCAATAACAAGAATAAGTTACATGCACTAATGGATATAGATTATTTTAATCCTTTCCACTGTACATAAATTTTCAAGTATAGGAAACAGATTTCTTTGTGTGCCTAAGGGACGGTCTAACAGAACACCACAAGTTTATAGTACATTTTCTCTACAATGATTCTAATTTTCAGGCAACTTGCATGTGTAGCAGTTGAGAAAATAGAACTCCTACCTGATAAGTGCTTCTGCCATACCACAGAACTGGGAATTGGGAGTTTTGACACCGTATACAACAGAAGTATACTAATTTAAAGCACTAGAAAATATAGCCATGGTTGTCTTGGATATCAAATCATATTGGAATTTACAAGAACTGAAAGAGTTGAGATTTTTGCAGCTACTGTTTTAAGGGAATAACAATCAAGTTTCTATTGTAAACTGAGAGAAAAGGTCTGCTTAATCAATGACCAATTCAAGCACAGCTGATTATCAAACTGAAACAATAAATGAGATTGTGGTTTTATATTCAGTGACTAAGAAGTGATTCAGAAAGCAATTCTTTTCTTATCAAAACTAAAAGCATCATACCACATTGTACAAAATATTGATTGATTCTCTGAACTAAATTAGGTCTTGGATCAATCAGTCTGGGCATCAGGACAATACACAAGCTATGTTGTTGTTTGTTTTTTTTTCTGGTAAAGATGGCTTCCTGTACATCAAAATATAAAAAATTCTCCCAGGTAGTAATTAGTATGAGATGGGACATTGACACAAGGGAGAACAGCTGGGGCTGTATTTTTTTTGCACAATCCTCAGAGCATTTTTGTGTCACTTGGAATGATCAGAATTGATTGAGTAGCTCCCATCCTAAGGGACATGTCACAGGGTGTTCCTTCAATTCTTCTCCCAATGTTTAGTATTTCCAAAATATATGCTCCTTTACCCAGCAGAATTGCATCACTCAAATGTTAATGTTTCATTTAATGAAAACTCTTGAATTTTGTGGACTATCGAGTAGAAAAAGAAAAAAAAAGTAATAATAATGAATCTCAAACACTTATTCAACTGACAACTGCAGCTTAGTTTCAATTATTTATAGCACTTCAAAATGTGCTAATAAATGTTCTGTAGTAGCATATCTTGAAAATGTAGTGAAGTCTTAGTAAAATAAAACCTTATTACAGCATTCAGATATTAGTTCTGTGTTGAGGAAAGGAAAACATAATCTGTTCCTATGAATAATGTTTCCTGTGTCTTTTATGTTTTTTTGTCTATCTCAAGTCTTTATCAACACTGTTTCTGACTTTTCTGAGTTGTAAGTGTATTATATTTCCCTTACTCTAAAGAAAACTTCATTTTACATCTGTTCTTTCCTGCTGTGCCTATCAAAATCTATCTGAAATGATTAAGTAGGAAATTATAATACTTTGAATTTAACATCCTCTGACCCTTCTTTATGCCTGCTAGCTCTCTCCTCTCCACTGAACTTTTTTCAATTTATGCTATTATCCAGGATATCAATGAATGCAAAACCAGTATATACACAAATAATTATACATGTGTGTGGGCTGAGAATTAAGTTTGTATAGGCACCATAAATCTAATTTCAAATTAGATTTCAAATTTCTAATTTCAAATGCATTACAAATGCATTATATTAACAGTCCTTCAGTCTGAATGTTCAAGTCAGGATTTATGCTAGGCTGCCCTGCCTCAGGACACTGTCTTAATTTTCCAATGATTTGCTGGGTGCTGGGATATAATCTGGGAAGAACTGCAGTATCAGTAAGAAAAAGAAGCTCTTCAGGGTGCCACCCTAAAAAGTTTTAATACAAAACATTGATCTGCCAAATTCAACTTACAGGGAGCATTAGACACGAAGTATTCTTTTCCCCTCTAACATAACTTAAATTGTTCTGTCTGATCAAGATCCATGGTCTGAGGGTAGGTACCTATACCCATATCCATACCCATACCCCTACCTATACCTTTACTTACCTATGCCTATACCTATACCTATTTTTCTGGATGAGAAAGTCAGATGTCATTAAATTCTGTAAACAATTAAGGTAAGAGGTAATAAAATGACTAGACTTTAGTGATACTTAGCTTTACCCTATCCACACAGAAATATAGTAATACTTTATCACTTATGTATACTAGTCATAGTATATGTATACTGGTTTGTAGGAAATACTATCTGATGTTATGAACCACTGCAAGAACAATCACTGGAAGTGATAAGAACATTTTGTCAACCTCTTATTCTGTTCTATGTGCATACTAATAAAAATACTCCCTACTAATGATGCTCAATGGTTATGTTCTCTGTAGGATGAGAAAAAAATGACATTTTTACTGAGATTGCCTATTATGCAACCAATACAAAAGGATGTATAGAAAGATATATTTCTCCTCAGTAGGTGTAGGCCCATCCTCTGACTTTCAACTATGTCAATACATTATCTTCTGTATCTGCATGATGTTCATTTTTCTTATTCCTCTGCCATCTATTCATTGAAAGAATCAAAGTGATAGTCCCTACAGAAGGCTTTTCTGCCTGTCTTGTATAAATACTAAAGGTTAGTATGAAATCTTAGAGTAGGAAAATGAGATGGAGATTAGAACCTTGATATAATACAGAAACATGTTAACAAAGACTTTCTGTACAGTTAGAGTTTTTTTATCTAAAATGTATCTTTCCTGCCCTATTAAGGAACATGTTACTCATATCTTCCCAACAATTGAAGAAGTTTTTGTCAGCTTGAGAAATTTTAATATAACTATAGACTCTCTGTACTTCAAAATAATGTATAATCAGTCAATATTATATTCCTAAATTATTTAGTAAATGCACAAAGATAGATCAGACATTTGATAATACAAGAAGCTCAGCAGAGAGTAAAATTGATTGAATGCACTTTGAGCATGAATAAAAGAGTTTATGATTTATTGACCCTTTGTAGATTAATCTGAGGCCACACTGAGCTGTGAAGCAGAATAGTAAACCTGATTTTCAGGAATTTTAAGAACACTTCTACATCAGGGAAGAAGATTTAGATCACACTTTTTGACATCAAGTATTTTGGACAATTTCAGTGATCTTGAAAGGTAATATAAACAATGGGGGAATTCCTGTGTTCTTTTTTCCAGATATTCTAACAATTCTATGATTTCAAATGGCAAAGAAAACATTGGAAAAAAGAACAAAAATAAAAAAATCAAAGAAAAGATAGTTCCAATTTAGAATGCTATCCTACTATTTTATTTAAATAATTACTGATTCATCCTTGTCTTATGGACAACAGGACTATCTTAGATTTAACAGTCCAGTCTTACTTGTTATGTGATTATTTGTTATGTGATTACTTGTTGTGTTAGATAATTTGAGGTTGACATATAAAACTGAATTTTTGGATATTTGATATCAGGATTTGAATTTTGCAACTTGAAGTTTGTTTGGTTTTTTTTCCCATTTTAAGTCAGAGGTCTGTTTTGCTCTCATGGACAATAAATGAGAAGTTTGATTATTTTTCTGCTGCATACGCGACAGTTGCTTAGATGACACTGATAGATTCTTTTGTCAGTTTCCAATAAATTTTGCACTTTAGCTTGATTACTCTATTTGTACCAGTCTAATAGAAAAATGTATAAGATAAATCCCTTGTAACAAATAATGTGGACATCAGGATCCTAAGAGTAGTCATACAATAAAGGGGTGTTATAAATGTTTGTAATAAATATACTTTTCAGCTTCTTAAAGTGTTGTTGTATGGGTGAGTTCTGAAGCACTTTTACTGTGATGATCGTTAAAAGCAAACTTCACTATGTATGTACACGTAAGATATATAAAAAAGTAATATACAAAATAATATCTGGCAATTACTTAAAGCAGAGACCAGGAGTTTTCTACCTGGAGTGATTTATTCAGCATGTATGAAGCAACAGAATATCATGTCCAAATGTCCAGATGACAAAACAGTAACACCACTTACTTCCTTACTGTGTTTTACACAGATTTGTCAAGGATTAAATCTGGGCTGGCCATTAGACAAATGACAGGTGTTCTCTGTTAACCCCTGTGCCTTCCCAAAGGAGAAGAGAAATGAAGTAAAGAAGACTTATGGATTGGAAAAAAAAAAAAAAGCAAACAACACTACAACAGTTTTAACAAAAAAAATAACAATAAAATTATATATATACAAACCTGATATCGAACTGACTACCATCACCTCTGCCCCTGCCTCCCAATGGCAATTACATCAGCATCACCAGTGATGGTGTGGAGGAGCACTGGAGAAGTCCCAGGAACTGGATTCAGGAGATGGATTCTGCAACTGGATTCAGGAATACATGGATTGGAATAAAAGGCAGAATGGATAGAGTCCTCCTTGGATGCTGGTCATTGAAGAAGAGACCTTGACCCTCATGATCCTTCATCTTTATACTGAATATGACATATATGGGATGGAATACCTCGCTGGTCAATTTAGGGTCACCCGTCCTGTCTGCTCCTCCCTGCAAGTGCAACCTCTTACTTTACAGCACCCCAAATGTGATACACAAGATTGATTTCTATAGGAGTGAGTATAAAGAAAAAAAGGAGTTACTTAGAAGACACCTGGCTGAAGAGTAAAATCATTGAATAGAATTTTTTCTGCTCTATCTCAAACCAGGACAAGACTATGAAGAAGGCTTGCAGGAGCCTTCTCTCTGGAAAGAAATAATATACAAATCCCTACATTAATCCTCCTTCTACTAGGTCATCTTGACAAATTACAGCTTTCTTTACAGGGCCAGTCTCTTTTCAGTGATGCCCAATGATAGGACAAGGCGCAATGGGCACAAAATAGAACACAGAAAGCTCCTTCTAAACATAAGAAAATCATACTTGACTTTAAGGGTGACAGAGCACTGGAACAGGTTGCCCAGAGAGGTTGTGGAGTCTCCTTCTCTGGAGACTTTCAAAACCCACCTGGATGTGTTCCTCCTCTAGGTGAACTTGCTTTGTCATTGGATTAGATGATCTTCAGAGGTTCCTTCCAATTCCAAACATTCTCTAATCTGTGGTTCTTCAAGAATTTGCATTAACAAGTGATACGAAGCACTGTAGTCTTTCAGTTTCTCTTGCTGGAAATGTTGAATGAGTTTTGATTGTGGAAAAAAAAGAGGATTTTTTTTCTATTGCAAGATGATACAACAAAGTAATCTAACATAATACTTTATATGTGGATGCTGTCTGTGAAAAAAAATGCAATATGTTTGCCAAAGCAACAATAAAAGTTGTCAAGGTTTGAAAGAAAAGTTTGAACATAAGAAAATATTAAAGTTAGATGAGTTTTCATTTTACTGTGGTAGTTTGACCTTGGCTGGATGCCAGGTGCCCTCTGAGCTGCTCTGTCAGTTCCCCCTTCTTCTCTCAGGTGGACCAGCAGGAAGAAGATAAGATGAAACTTGTGAGCTAAGACAAAAGCAGTTTAACAAAGAAGCAAAGCAATGTTGTGTGCAGAAGCAAATGAAAACAAAGATTTAAACACAAAGAGTCTGTTCCAAGTGAAAGAATGCTTCAAATTAATCATCTGCTACTTACTGTGAAAAGACAAGACAGAAGAGAAAAAAAGACAAACAAACTCACATACAATATGGAAAACGTAAGTAAGCAAAGCTGTAAAGAATGAATTAGGGTAAGTTAGCAGTAGGGCTATATTCAGGTCTAGGATAAGGATTTCTGCCTCTACTGGAGTGGTTTTCACTGCAATCCTCAAATTATGAATCCAGTCTCTGGAAAAAATGCCTTTTATTTTATTTGTAAATTAAATGATTATCACTTATACCTGGATAGATATATTTGGGGTTTAGAGAATGGATGACAAAAGAGGTCTTCACTATATCCTTTTTTCATTTCTTTAGCATAAAATGACTATCATCATGGATAGTGTGGTGCTAAAACTAGTAATATTTCAGATTTGAGATGTCTGGTTAAGAAGTTTATCCTAACGGAAGGAACATTCCTCTTGACTAAATGCCAACAATCGGTGATTGTTTCCAACACCCCACTTCTGAGCTAAGATGACACCAGGTGTCCTATAGGTTCCTATAGGTTCCATCAAGGACCATCTCACCATATTGTCACATTATTTACTGTTTGATTCCTTCTTAGAATTGTGGCAGTTAGCAAGCTACTTAAGTCCTGATAAAGATATTAAACAGGCGTGTCCCCAGTACTGAGCCCTGGTGAACCCCTGTTGTAACCAGCCACCAACTGGATTCAACTCCATTCACCACCAGTCTCTAGGCCCAGCCACCCAGCTGTTTTTTTATGGAGTAAAATGTACACCCATTGAAGACATGAACAGACAGATTCTTCAGGGAATGCTGTCAGAAATGGTGTCAAAGGCTTTACAAAGTGTAAGTAGTCAGCATACACAGCCTTTCCCTCATCTACTAGGAATGTCACTTTGTCATATAAGAAGATCAGTTTAATCAGGCAGACCGGCCTTTCATGAAGCCATGATGACTGGTCTTAATCACCTGGTTGCCCTGTGTGTGCCTCATGATGGCACTCAAGATGATCTGCTCAATAACCTTCCCTGGCATCGAGCTCAGACTGGCAGCCTTGTAGTTCACTGGATCCTCCTTCTGGCCCTTCTTGTAGATGGATATCATGTTTCTTAACCTCCATTCAACTGAAACCTTTGCATTTGGCTATGGTTGCTGATAAATGATGGGAAGTGGCTTGTTGAGCACTTCCATGAGCTCCCTCAGTACCATTGGGTGGATCCTATCCAACCCCATAGACTTCTGTGTTTCTAAGTCATGCAGTATGTTGCTAATCGTTTCCCCTTGGATGATGGGGGATTCATCCTGCTCCCTATTAGTCAATTCTGAATCTTTCAGGCAATCCTGAAGAAATTACCTCTCAGTCAGCAACTTAAACTCTACATTAATCCTAGTCAGATGGCTTTTGTCACAAGGCAGTATCAGCACTTAAAGTGACACAAACCATGGTGTTTAGAAGAGAATTCAGACTGCAAGATCATGGAATAGGATAATACTAGATTTTTTTTATTATTATTTAATTGATATAAAAAGAATCTCAGTAGTCCTGAAACTTGATGAAATGAAGTAATAATGAAAAGAATTCAGCAGAATGTTCTGTATAACACCAATACCTGTAGAGTCAAATTTCAGTGTCCTATCAATATCAATTCCTTTAAATGCCTGATCTTTTTGAGGTAGAATTAATTAAACTTCTGAGCCCAAGGTGAGCTCAGGGAAAAGGGGCGGTTTAATCACCTTTATCGTAAAACCCTAATGTAAGCTAGAGAAGTTCATAATCCAGTTGAGAAAACCCATATGGGTTTTGTAATGACTCAAAAAAATAATGCACTGCTCATGGCTATCTTGGATAGGTAGGAAAACCATAGTCTAGATCATCTTTAAAGTTCTGAATACTTTTTTGAATAGAAATTATCAGAAACTTCTAATGGAACACATTTGTATTAGAAAATGCTGGCATGAAGAAATTAAAAAATTACTCAGATGAATGGTGAACAAAGAAGATCAGACATGCACCCAAACTGTAGAATATATTCAATGTAAATAATTAACCACATTGCATCCAGGCATTAAAGTGGGGAAATAGTTATTATTGCGTGCCCTGAAATTTACTTTCCTGTGATTCTTCCCAAGTTCAAGTTCATCGATTTTTTATTTTTAAGGGTACATCTGAAGACATAGTCATTCTTTCCATTTCCTTTCTAATCTACAACCTTAGCCAGAGGGTATCGAATCTATAAACTAGGTAATTGTTTTGCACTAATTGTTAGAAACAGATGTTGATTCTAATTTCAGTAACGTTCTTAAGTATCACGAACATAGCTACAAACTACACACAAATAAACATCTTAATTCAAACTTCCGTAGTCTTTATTTTTCTCTCATTGTGACACGGAAGTCCTTTACTAACACCATAATTGTGTCATATACATCAAGTTGGGGAGATATTTTTTCTCCTTTTAATGTTTTACTTATAGGCATTAACAAGTTTATAGATATCAGCCTGCAGTGTTATGATACAGATTTAATTTAGAAACAGATGACCATTATTTCACTGTAAGTCTTTCTTGCAGATTTATGGAGTCATCAACCTGATGGTGCTATAGAGATTGTCCTGGTTTGGGTGAAAACAGAACTAATTCTGTTCAGTGATTTTACTTTTCAGTTCAGTACCCCTAACTAACCGCACTTTCTGAAGTCAGAAGCATGTTTTTGCAGACAGTGTCTGCTGCTGGCAGTGGCAACAGCTCATGTTTAGAGTTACTGCCAAGAATTGGTATGCAGAACAAGGCCACTGCTGGACAGCGTGTACCACACTGGGGGTGCAGAAAGTGAAAGACTGCACCTAGGGAGGAGCGGACAGGGCAGGTGACCCCCAACTGACCAACGAGGTATTCCAGCCCATATACGTCATATTCGGTAGCAAGGAGAGGGATCAGAAGGGTCTATTGGGCTTTTACCCAGGCTCTTCTCCCCTCTTGGACTGCTTCCCCAGAACATCCAAGGAGGACTCTGT
>JANHFX010000010.1:0-32854 GCA_027560015.1 Chloroceryle amazona | reverse complement strand
TGGATCAGGGGTTGGACTCGATGATCTTGGAGGTCTTTTCCAACCCAATCTATTCTATGATTCTATGATTCTAAATAGAGCCCTTTCGGGAGGCAAATTGAGTAAAACCTCCTCAGAGAAGCAAGTTTGCAGTCAGGGACTCTCCCCATGGATCAGGATGCCACTGAAGGTAACTCCTCAAGGGTGAGAGACCTCATATTTTAGATTTGTTCATTATGGTTCATCATCCCTTAAATTTAATCTTAATTCATCTGTGTAGTATTAGAACCATTTCACCGATATCTGAACCTGTAGTTTTCTAGTGTTTTTTGGAGTGATGAACAACCAAGTGAGAAACACACAGATTGGGATGGAAGGCAGAACAGACAGGGTAGAGTCCTCCTTGGATGCTCCAAGGAAGTAGCTGAAAGTGGACCTGAGCCAAGCCGAGCAAAGCTGTCGAAGTGGTCCAAGAGGGAAGAAGAGCCCGGGAGCCCCTCTGCTGTATACCAAATATGATGTATATGGGATGGAATACATCATTGGTCAGTTTGGGGTCACCTGCCCTGTCCGCTCCTCCCTGAAGGTGAGGCTTTTCACTTTCCTGCACTCCCAATGTGCTGTACAAGATTCAGCAGTGGCCTTGGTCTGCACACAGTAACTCTGAACATTGGGTGTTATCACTGCTAACAGCAGACACTGTCTGTGCAAACAGGCTGCTAACTTCAGACAGTGCAGTTAGTTAGAAGAACTGAGCTGAAAAGTAAAATCACTGAACAGAATTAATTCTGTTCTCACTCAAACCAGGAGAAGTTTATTGTAGAGAAAGAACCACAGATCTCTGTCTTTCAAAATGTTAGCTAATCATTACAAAGCAGCATGGGGTAGATATGCAATGATGATCAAGTTATGGGGTTTGAATTAGGGAGGGTAATGTATGGCATCTTCTCCCTTAACAAGGAAAGAAAACAGCACTCTCTTCAGGAACTTGCACATCTGGTATTTCCACTGACTGTTAACTCCTCTGACTGGCCTCATGTCAATACCTAAACTAAGTTCAACAACTTAGTTTACAACAACCTATTACACTTTAGTAGAAGAGTATAAAGATCCCACACTCACTGGTAAATGGAATAAAAGGAAGTCCATAAATAGGTGAGGGTTGTGTTGAATGTGGAAAGGAACAATGAATGGAAACTGTGGGACAGTGTGGAGCATTCATACTTTGAAACTGGGCAACTAAGAACTCCCCCAAACTATTTAGGCATTTAGTATGGAAACTGTGCACAAGACCACTAGTGAGATATCTGAATCTAAATATTTAAATCCTATTTGAGACTTCTTTTTTTTTCTTGAAGTCATGTAGCATATTGTCTGTGATCCTGTAACACTATGAAAGTAATTGTAACACCAATTGTAAATAGTATGTCAGATTAAGACCAAATCTGTTTTCAGTTTGGGTTTGTTTTGTTGGATTTATTTATTTATTTTTTAACAGTGGAGGTGTTAATTTTAAAATTTAGATTAACAATGTGGTTAGTTTGACTATCTATTTAAATTAGTAACTACCTGAAGCCAGTTTATGTAATGTATTATTTTATATATCAAAGAGTCACAGTATATTAGGGGTTGTAAGGGACCTCCTAAGATCATAGAGTCCAACCCCCCTGACAGAGCAGGACAAACTAGAGCAGATCACGCAGAAATGCATCCCTACAGGTCTTGAAAGTCTCTAAAGAGGGAGATGCCACAGCCTCTCTGGGCAGTCTCTTGCAATGCTCTACAACTCTTCTTCATGTTGAGGTGGAACTTCCTGTACTCAACCTTCAATCCATTGCCCCTCGTCCTGTCACAGGGCACAAGTGAAAATAGGTTGTCTCTGCCTTCTTGACACCCAGACCTCATGTATTTATAAACATTAATTGATCCCCTCTCAGTCTTCTCCTCTCCAGACTAAAAAGCCCCAGGTCTCTCAGACTTTCCTGGTAAGGCAGGTGTTCCAGCACCTTAATCATCTTCATGGCCCTATATACTAGACTTCTATTTTTTATATTGTTAAAATATTTATTTTGGGTCTTTTATTACATGTTTTATTTTAATAGAATACATCCAGATCCAAATATGCTCTTTCTGTTCCTAAGAAACTTGTCTTAGGTTTAATAGCACAGCTGTAGTCTGAATTCTAATTGGTAAATACCAGAAAAAAAATGGGAATAATGGAGTGTTATCTTCTGTACCAAGATTTAAAGAAAAGACTGCAACAGCTGTCATCCTCTGTGACTGCATTTGGTCTGGGCACCTCAAATCTGAGAAATGAAAGAGGAAAAAATGAACATGATTTACATAGAATGCATACCCTGTCAGTGGCTTGGCAGAGAATTTTATCTGCTTTAACCTTAAAAAAAAAAATCAGTTCTGATCCAATACTCCATCAAACTTCATGACTTCATTCTACTAACAGTCTTCAGAGAGCCTGCCTTCACAAATGAAAAATATCATTAATAATTCATTCAATATTTAAAAAATATTTCCTTGTACTATTTTAGATTCACCTTTAGAGGAAAATCCAGAGACTTTAAAATATCACTTCTGAAGACATGTCATCAACCCTTAAAAAGCAATTCTGAATGACTGTAGCTTCCTGTGCAACATCTGCTGCCATTAAAGGCTAAAGAAATTGTTGTGTATACTTTCTGGCACATAATTAAAATTCAAACATCACTATAGATGTATAATTCAGTTTAATTCTTTCAACTCTAAAATAATAAAAAAAAATCTTTCTCAGAGAAATCTTGATACAGTTTTTTACAGAAAATGAAAAATACATTTTGTCTACATCAAAGGTAATAGAATAATTTTTCAAATTACTGTGTACAAACTCCGTTCTCTATGTAGCATTTGAAAGCACCAGCTAAACTCCTCTAAAGCAAATCAGGGAGATTAGGCTGAAAAAATTGGAATCGCCTCTAAGTGTTTTTCTTGAAGCAGCTCTCTAGTAATTCCCTTTTTATTTCAGATCTTGTTCTTTGATACGTACTTATGTACTTTTATTCTTATTCCCAAATGCCATCCAAAAAAAAAAAAAAAGTGCTGTTTGCTGTGACATTTGGCTAGGATTTTAGTTTGTAAAATTATAAGTAAACATTGGGAAATTCTTCTTAGTTGCACTGGAGCTTCTTCTAAGATAAGCATTTAGATATTGTATGCAGTATTACACAAGAAGGTGCAGGCAATCTGCATAAATATGCTACTGCCTCACAAAAAAATGAAGAAACATACTCAACTGCAAAGTCAGCAGAGTCAACTCCCTTGGCGAACTTCTGACAAATGTATTCATAATTTGTCTTTTCTTCCCTCCTTTTTGAATACTTTGAATAAAATATGATGCAAAAATAAAATCATTATTCAACTTGATTCTGCACTGTTAGATTTCAATTTTATTCTGAGGCTTTTAGATCCTATAGTAGGAATGGTGACTGGTTGTGCTGAGATCTGTGAACATTTTTGGTACATTTAGGCAGCATTAAGTGGCAAAAAGTGTGGTTGTGCTAGCAGTAGACTGTGCAGCCCTGTTCCACAGTGGTGTGGGCTGTGGATGGCTGCTGCCTTTGGTGTGTTAACCTTCTCCTGAGCTGTGTATCCAACATTTTCTCGTAGATACGGAATATTGCCCTGTGGAGTTTGACTGAATAAAGATTGCTGGTATGGTAGTTCCTGCTGTACTATGAAGCCTGATATTTTTCACATGAAGGGTCTTCCACTGATAGTCTTTTGTCCATCTGTTATAAAACTGCCTCCCTGTTTACCTTCCTAAAACACCAGGCTCTCCATTCCCCACCATGTCTGCAAACACTGATGATTCCTCTTCACAGCATAGCCCCCTTCTTCCTTCTGCCTTGCTACACTGGCTTCAAGGACATTTCTGTTCCCTTGTGGTGCTGTGTTGTTGGCTATGGATTTGTAATGCTTGAGAAGAATGTGAGGTTATATTACTAATTTGGCAAATGGAATTCTGCAGGGGAGAAGATGAGATGCTGGAGGTCAACTTGGCCAGTTGAGCTTTTGCTTAAATTATGGAGAAGACAGACATTTTTAGAAGTTACCACTTCTATATCAAAATAAATAGGAAGTGAGACTAGGGAAAATATCTCCTCTTCTTGGGATGTGTGGATTGCCACAGAAATAAAAACTGGTTTTGAAAATATTTATGCTGGTTTTGTATGACTAAATTATTTTTGAGAACTTGTTCACTAGGGTATGTTCTTATGAAAAAAAAAAAAAAAAGAAGCATAACACTGATATCCCATGTTAGTGCTTACAGAGGTAAAGGTTTTATGCCCTTCATGAGCTTTAAACATAGAGATTACTCTAATTTTCCATTCTTCCATTCAGGAGTGACATCTACATTTAAAATATGACCAGGTCGTGAACTGTCTGCTTCTTTAAAGCCTGATGTACTCTCTGAGTTTGGTTCTTTCCATGTGCAGAAAGATGGTTGTAGAACTACATCCTTTCAAGTTGTTTTCCAAGGCAGGTGTGCATGAGTTTTAAAACATGTCTTTTTATTCTGTTCTCTGAGGAGTTGAAATCTGTAAAAAATAAATCTGGATAATCATCTTGTGCACTAAGCAGAGTAAAGTTATGCAATATATTTATTTTTTCAACAGTTTTTCCTAGGATATGCAATTTTCTTCTAGCCTCTTATTCTTTCAGAACTATTTTCATGTATCCTATCACTGAACCTAATAATGTCTAGTACACTTAAATAGGAATCAGTTAGTTATAAGTATTATGGAGTAAGTCATATATATATACTAAACTTAGGATTCAAAAAAAGTATTAGAAACAGCCTTAAAGGAACATGATCAAGGTTAAATAGCTCACACTTTGATAGCCCAAATCTGAAAAGAAATGTTCTGGTTTATTGGGAAGTAGTTAAAAACCATAAAATACTGTTTGGAGAGGGAGAAGGGTCAACCTTGCAATGTCCCTATAATGCTTCTCAGGTAGTTTACATTAATGACCCATGTCTAACAGATGTCCCAATAATCTTGAAAGGGAACCTTGGTTAACTTTCTGTTTTATTTTATAGTTTTCAGTTAAACACCATTTAATTGGGTAAGATTATATGCTGGTAAATGTAAAAAAGCTCTGCCAATGCTTCATAAAAGCAGTATCTTCATTTCATTTTGTATAATGGAACCTTTGTTAATTACATGTAACACAAAAAGGACCAATCAATTTGAGTTCTGGATATTCCTCAGACCACCTGAAGTAAATATTGTGAAACCAAAGGATTCATTTTTCCAGTGCAGTTGACATCATCCAAAGAAAATTCAAAGCACTTTCTTTTGCGTATAGATCCTGCCATTCTCATGATAGCTTTGAATATTAATTAGAAAGAGGCTCTACATTCATTTCATATTCCATATATATTTATCTTTACAATATGTGACAAGGCCAGACTTTTGTAGTGACTTCTATTTTTACAGATTTTCATCTATATTCATATGTAGAACTTTTAATAAGTTAATTTTTATTGAAGATAAACCGTTTATACTTTGTTTATAAGTAATACAAAAATATAATTTAGTAATTCAAAGGCAAATTTCTTGGTGAATGTTATTAAAACAATAGCTCAGAGCTTTTTGTAAAGTACTTTGTAATTTCTTAAATAAATTCAAGTGTTCTAGAAATGCTTGCTATTGAAAGGTGCACATAAAAATAGAGGCCTTATAAAAAAGTGACACAAAATACTAAAATAATACAGCTGTTTTCTAAAATGCTATTTGGAATTTGCATCTAAGCTAATTTAGACATCTGAAAGTTATTTGTCTACACTTAGTCAATCCAGATCACTGTCATCTACAGGAAGTAGTGACCTCCAGGACCACACAAGGAAAATATAGACCTTTACAGGGACAAATATTTCCTTCAAGGATTAGCTTACAAAACAGGTCGAATGAACTGGAACTGGAAACATCTTTACCTCCATTAACTGTATGGTGACTAGATTTAGATAACTAATAGATGTTGTTTCATCCTTATGTTCTGTTATTGTACTTTAAAGAATGTTTTCCATGCATGATGTCATTTGTGGTGTAAGAGTGATACAGAAGTGAAGTGATCCAATTCTCTTTCATTCATTCAGAATGCTTTAGTCTTCTGTGATCTGCACGTATTTGGTGCTCTAATAAAGCAAATAATTTTGGGATCTCCTACAAATTTTGAGACTTCAGCCGTATGGTTCTTGTGATACAAGTACTGAACTCTTCGGATTTCCTGTGCAAGCTCAGCCACTGAAATAATCCCGGAACAATGATATTTATATACCAGTATTTGGTATATTTCTATTCTTATTCAGATTCATACATTCAGGCTAATAGCACTAGCATTATCTCAGATAAATGAGAAATGTGAATGGACAAAAATTGTGGGTTTACCTCTCATGAAATCCATTTGTTCCTCATGTCAAATACTTGAGAGTGGTGGGTTGACCTCTCTGTGATTTGTGAATGTGAGCTCATTAGAAGCAAAATGAAAGATAAACAGAGAAACTCTCAATTTACTCATCTTATTCCTTTCTCTCACCACTGTTTTTGAATTTTGCTTTATTAAACTCTGCTAAGGTCTAACTTCCATATCAGTTTTACTGTGAAATGACATGAGATTACAACTTTACCACTTCATAAATACATCTTCTGGAAATATCTTCATTTATATCTAAGACTGAAGTAATTTATCAGAAAAGGTTCACCTTTTAAAAATAGTTTTCTTGTCCTTTTTTTTTTTTTTTCTAACCAGAGTTAAATAAGCTGTAATTTGACAGGAAATAGTAGAATGTATGGATATCATTAGATCTAGCTACTGGATTGAAAATAGTAATTAATAATTTTGACACTTGAAGTTATACAGAGTCACTATGTAAACATTTCTGTCTGGAGACAATAAGATTTAAGGATGTTTCTCCTGACAAAGTAAGACAGATGTTTATTTATTGTTATCTTGTGTACCTCTTTTTCCCGTAGCTGCACAAGTACAGTAAGATAAGAAATACTGACCATCTTAATGACATAATAAAAGCTGCCAAGCTTTTGTTCTCAGAGTTCTTCAATATGATTATACTTTCAACTGTACTGGTAATGTACTCAAAGATTTTTTTTTTACTTATGCACCTTTAGGGAACATTAATCTCTAAATAATTGAGAAACGCAGTCTAAGCTGTTAGTTTTAAATGACACATTAGTACCTGTCATTTAAATTGATAGTTAGGAGCTTTAATTGAGAGTAATGGTCAGAAGGTAACTACTCTGTTGCTGAATTTTTACTGCTTTATTAAATTACTGATCTGATGCAACTCTGCACCTGATTATGGTGTATAATCATAAGCTATCAGAATCTTTTTAGACCTTGCAAAGGATCAATAATAATTTCTTATACAGAAGGTAAATAGAAAATATTCTATAAGGAGGACATTCTATATCATGGCACAAAGCTCAAAGCTTTTAGTTTTATTTCAATATTATTTTGGTTTGGTTTAGTGTTTTGCAGAGAAAAGTATATAAGTTTGAATTATTTTTATTAATTCTTATACTCTTGTAAATGTTACGCAAAATGGAGGAAAAAACACTTAGTCCTTAAATTTTGCTTTGTTTCCATACGGCATTCAAAATGACCTTTTCTGAACAACTCATCATATTTGCTCTTTCCACTAACTATGTATGGACACAGTATAATTCCTTAAACTGCTGTTTGTGCTGTTATGTTTGTAGAGACATTTATAGTGGGCATTCTGTCAAAATTTGGTATTTGACCACTGTGAGTGCTGGCATTTGAATGCTTTCAATAAATTACTGAAGTTGACTCCAGACATGCATTTTATAAACAGAAGCAGCTGTAGAAATTACTAGGTTACTGAACTGACTGAAAAAAAAAATGGGTGCTGCCAGGTTTTTTTAGCAGTAATGGTCTGAACTCTCTGTTTATTAGTGTACAATTAATTGTTGCTAAGCAGGAATAGAATCAACAGTAGAATTTAATTTAATACTTGGATATATATTGGCTAGTTTCAATATTTTTAAATAAAATAAAATAAAATAAAATACTGAGGCTCAAGGTTAGAGAGTAACGGTACAGCTATATATTTGTGCAGCTAATACTGGGCAGTATGTATATTGTGAAACAAGACCATTCTTAAAAGGTTGTTAAAAAACAGAAGATGTAATCAAAAAAAGAGATACAGGCATACTTTAGAAATGTTTAAAGGTCTTAAAACATGATGCTTTAAAAACTCATTTTGTCTGTGTCTGAGAAAAACTGTAGAAAAAGTTGACTAGATTGCATAGAATCACAGAATTGTGATGGTTGGAAAAGACCTCTAAGATCACCATGTCCAACCCTCAACCCAACCCAAAAGATAACAAACAACACCTCACCATCCCACTAAAGCATTCCCTGAAGAGCCTCATCTACAGCTTTGCTGAATACCTCCAGAGATGGTAACTCCACCACCTCCCTGGGCAGCCCGTTTAGTACCCTGACTACACTTTCAGTAAACAAATTCTTCCTAATAACCAATCTAAACCTCCCCTGGTGCAACTTCAGGCCATTTCCTCTAGTTCTGTTGTCATTTACTTGAGAGAAGAAGCTGCATGCACGTCACTACAACCTCCTTTCAGGTCTCCCCTCGGCCTCCTCTTCTCCAAACTAAGTAATCTAAAATCCCTTAGCCTGTTCTTATAGGACTTGTTCTCCAGACCCATCACCATCTTGGTTGCCATTCTCCAAACTCTCTCCAGCAAGTCAATGTCTTTCTTGTGGTGAGGGGCTTAGAAATGAACACAGTATTCGAGGTGTGGCCTCACCAGTGCCAAGTACAGGGACACAGCCACTTCCCTTCACCTGTTGGCTACACTATTTCTGATACAGGCCAGGATGTCATTGGTCTTCTTGGACACCTGGGCACACTGCTGGCTATTATTCAGGCCAGCGTCAATCAGCACCCCCTGGTCCTTTTCCACTGGGCAACTTTCCAGGCACTCTTCCCCAAGCCTGGGGTCGTTTTGACTGAAATGCAGGACCCGTCACTTGGCCTTGTTAAACTTCATACAACTGGCTTCGGCCCATTGATTCAACCTGTCCAGACCCCTCTGCAGAGCCTTCCTCCCCTCAAGAAGATTGACACTCCCACCCAATTTGCTGTTTAAGTACCATATTCTGCTACTGTGCCTATCTCAGGACCATGACAGGTTATCATCAGGGATAGTTATGCAATAGAAAGCATGCCACATGTCTGGTTATAGTGTTAAGAATAAGCTAGAACAAGAAAAAATGATGCCCATCTGAAAATCCTTCTGTTCAGTTTCCATCTAATGCGTAAACTGAACAAATGCCTTTTTGACCTGAAACTACTGATACCTGTAGTATTACTGATTTAAACCAACTCTCCTAGACAAATATCCTAATAACATGGGTTTTGCCTCAGCTTGGTTTTGAAAGCCGGGAAATCAATACTTCCACCTAACTCCCATAATGCAATAAGGATGCTCATCATGTGCATAGCACACATCAAGACATGGCAAGATGCTGCAGCAACAACTTTTTTTGAAAATCACGGCTAGTAGTGGAATGAGTGGACATATGTTCTGCACTGCTCCAGCTGATGCGACTTAATTTTACAGAAAAGCATACAATTTTTATGGCACCTGTGAGAGAAAGATGGCAAATTCTTCTAGCCATTTTTGATCAAAAATTCTGTATATTAATCACTGAATAATAAACAGGAAGAAACAATTCCTGAAGCAGAGTCAAGAATGTACAATTCCCCTTTCCAGACTGGTTGTCCCAATAACAGGGCTAGAGACAATATTCTTCTCATTTGACCTTTCTCAGTCTTTGACTCATGAATCTGGTGTTCTTGGCTCCTCAGTGATATAACGAACAGAAAAGATGAAAATTAGCCTATGTAGTATTTAGGGCTTATTCTTAAGAAATGTGAAGTGTATAATTCCTGTTAAGATGCAGAAAGGACAAAATGCATGTCTCTTTTGGTGGGTACTCTTCTCCTACAAAGTTATTTTATAAAAGATGCATGAGTCTACAGAACAGCCACACTTCAAAAGAAAATATTTAACCCTGTCTTACTACCCCTTAGCACCTGTGACTCTTCAGGTCTGTGATAAAGTGGCAAAGGTAAAAGAAAATGGAAAAAAAAAATCCTGTATCTTGCATTAAATACAAGAAGAAGGAAAATATTTTTTTTCACACTCCTTCCAAAATTTTCTGGTTTGGTTCTTTCCATTGACACACTTGTTTTAAAAAATTACATTGTTCAGTGAAAATTAAATCATAGTTGAGCATCACTATGAACAGATTCATCATGAGATAAACCCACCTGGATGCGTTCCTGTCCAACCTGCTCCAGGCGAACTTACTTTAGCAAAGAGTTTGGACTAGATGATCCTCAGAGGTCTTTTCCAACCCCTACCATTCTGTGATTCTGTGAAAATCTAAGCATGGTGTGACAAGCTAGTTATAGTCCATAGCAAAAGACAGCTTAACTAGCTGAAAAATGACATCTACTGTGGCTTTAGCTGGTCCTATTTTTTTTTTTTTTCTGTGCTTATCTTAAAAGATTTATGAAGAACATAGTCCTCCATGGTATTTTCCTTACTGTACTCTGATACTACTGAAGTTTTGACAGGGGTGCATCTTATTGCTGAGTTACACAGGTACTCTGGGAGAACATAATTCAGAATACGTCTAGATCTTTCTTCCTCTTCCCAGCCACAGGTTATCACTAAGATGACTGACTTAACAACGTATTTCAATTAACTATGTGTCTCCTCTTTTTGGAGTCATACCATAAAGATTTCACAGTACATCTCTGCAGCTACATTATTATTGAGGGGTTTTTGTCAGGTCCTTATTAACTTTTTACAGTTGAGGAATCCTTTTCTTTGTCTGTGCTTATGATACATGCCATTTCCAAAGCACACAACACAGGAAAATAGTTTCAGTAAAGCAGAGTGTTTAACATGACAAAGCTATAAATTAGGTAAGCTTCACCCCTGATTATCTTCACTGACCAGCAGTGCCTTACTTTCCATTCTCCATCCTATGATGTGAAGGAAGGGACTGTGCAAGAACTATACACCACTTAATGGGCGAATGATTATCATCATAGAACTACCTGCAAAGCTCAACTACAATGCTAGCTAGTCTTATTGCCTAAAATTTGATGCCCTAAAGCATTAGCAGCACTATTCTGAAACAGCATATTAAGGTACATTAAAGAAAAATATAGCAATTGAAAATTCATGGCTACTGAAAACAGCTTAATCATGAAATACACATTTTGGAGAAAATTAGCATGTATATAGTCATGCTGCAGAACACCATAAAGGTCTCAAACCATCACTGAACTTTGGTTCAGAGTGAATCTCCTTTGATGATTGGACTTCAGTTTTCAGAGTATAGTGCAATTCATCGCATTTCTATTCTATCTCTGTCCCATGAGAAAAATTTAAGTATGCAAGCAAAACACAAAGCACATGAAGCAGTATCAGCATTTCCCAGAAGCTCCATTTATTGTGTTATCAGTTTTTTTAATTTATGAACTTTGCTCAAATCATATTATCATAGTTTATTATTTTACTGATCATAACAATGTTATTAACCTAATTACTGATAATCAGTAATAAACTGATGATTTTTTGTATTAGCAAAATAATGCTAATCTGTAGGACTGATAAAGTGCTAAATTTAAAAATGCATAACAAGTAGACTCTTTTAACAACATATATGAATAGTATTCATTCTCAGTCATACTTTTACTATTCCAGCATATTTTTATGCAAGATATACTTTCATTTCTTTGGACTCAAAAATCTAATGATTTTAGGAGGCATTAGAAACAGGTCTCATAGATTATTCTTGTCTTATTCCTATATATTGTCATGAAGATTGAATTCAGAATTGTAGCTTGTGCAAAAATGCTGTGTCAAAGTTTCTATATCAGTAAGCCATTATTAAGAGAATAAGTAGGTGGAGAAAAGGTAGATATGCAGGACTACAGAAAGCTTGTTAGCCAAATGAGCATAGTGTTGCAGCCAGAGAAGTAGAAGCATGCTAAACTATAATTGGCATTACTTACTGTCCTGATTTGAGTGAGAACAGTGATTTTATTTTTCAGTTCAGTCTCTTCTAAGTAACTGTGCTTTCTGAAGTTAAAAGCAGATTTTAAAAGGCAGTCTCTGCTTCTAGCAATGATAATGCTCAGTGTTTAGAGTTAGTACCAAGGATTGGTGTGCAGACCAAGGTCACTGCTGGATCTTGTGTACCATGTTAGGGGGAGCAGAAAGTAAAAGGCTGCACCTGTGGGAAGGAGAGGTCAGGACACATCACCCTAAATGGACCAAGATATACCATGCCATATATGACATATTTGATATAAAGCTGAGGGATCATAAGGGTCAGGCTCCTCCTTCCTTCTTCAATGGCCAGCATCTGAGGAGGACTCTGTCCCTTCTGCCTTTTATCCTGATCTGTGTGTTCCTGAATCCAGTACCAGAATCCAGTTCCTGAATATAGCTCCTGTCTGCTGCTGGGCCCAGTCTGGGACTTTCTCAGTGCCTGCTCAACAGCATCAGTGGTGACAGTGACATAATTGCCATCAGTAGGGTTGGGTTTGATACTGTTTTTGTATATATTCCATTTTATTTTTTTAATTTTCATTAAAGCTGTCCTAGCTATTTTTTTTCTAATCCCTTTCTCCCTTATTTCTTTTCTCTTAAGAGACCATCTGATAGAGGTCTAGTGGAGTCAACCATGGCCATTCCTCAGAGGCCACCCCTGCAGTCCCTGCTGCCAGCATATGGGCACATAAACGCCATACAGCCCCACATCTAGTTTATCTCTGCTTTCCTGTAGAGAACTGGTCCAAAGTTTACTGTTCAACAGAACAACTGTGATACATTCCGATGGTGTCTTAATCAGATCCTATAAAATCCACACAAATAAGCGAGATGGTTTCATTACATCTTGCTCTAACTTTATATTTAGTAAATACAGTAAATGTTTTAAGTGATTCCACAAAGGAAGACTCAGTAATTTATATTGTACTGTATATGATTCATGTTGGTACTTTACATGATAAATGCTATCTTTATTTTTTTGATACTGTATTTTGACATAAATACACTTACAGAAAACATGATATTAGCTTGCAGCCTTGAAAAACAACAACCATCAAACAGAGAAGAGCCTGTACTCCTCTGGAAGCACTACCAGCAAAAGGTATTATCAATAAATACTAAAGGGACTACCAGTTGTATGGGTAAAGGCTGAACAGCCTGCATTAAATTTGAAGTGCTGGGAGGTTGTTTTACTGAGAAAACTCACATATTGTATCATAGCTATAGCTTTAACAACAGATGTGCATTGGAGGTTATGGATCATATCACCACACATAATAGACAGCCACAGGTTGCTTATTGTTTCCTCGTCAGGCTCACTGGTTATCTGAAAGGGGCTAAGATGCTACCTACCAAGTTCTAAATCCTTTGTATTAGGGATGGCATTTTAGCACTTATTGTAATGGATATGTTATCATTTTTCAGTAAAGCTTGCTAAAATATGAGTCGGTTGTTATGGGATTATTACTAGGGACACGAGTCGCTCATAAGATGGATCTTCAGACTGAATCAGTGATACAGTATTTCCAAAATACACTTTTTTTTTTTTTTATTTCTGAGTTTTGGAAGTTAAATAATATACATCTGCTAGAGCTGGAGTGAACATTTTAGTTGTGATTTTAATTCTTTAGAAATAATAATTTTATACCCACAAAGTATATATAAACATATATGCATATATATCATATTGTGGTGGTTTGACCTTGGATGGGTGCCAGGTGCCCTTCAAGGCCCTCTATCACTTCCCCCTCCTCTCAGCTGGGCCGGGATGAAGAAAATAAGATGAAACACATGGGCTAAGACAAAAACAATTTAATGGAAAAACAAAGCATGGTCGTGCATGGAAGCAAAAAAAAATGATGATCTGTTCTTTACTTTCCATCAGCAGGTGATGTCTGGCCCTTTTTGGGAAGCAGAGCTCCAAACGCGTAACAGTTGCTCCAGAGTACAATCCAATGCCCCCTCCCCACTTCTCCTTTTCCTAGCTTTTTATAGTTCAGCTGACATCATATGGTATGGAATATCTCTTTGGTCAGTTTGGGTCAGCTGTCCCGGTTGTGTCCCCTCCCAAGATATTGCCCACCCCATACCACTGCAGGAGGAATGTTGAAAAAAAACCCAGCCTTGGTGCTGTGCGAGCCCTGCCCAGCAGTAGACACAACATGGGTGTGTTATCAGCACCTTTCCATCTCCCAGTGCAAAGCACAGCACTGGGAGGGATGCTGTGGGGAAAATGAACTCCAGCTCAGTCAGACCTAATACACATATACACATTGTGATTGTTGTCAAGATAATTTTAATATCTAGACAAGTGTACTACTCACAGAGGGGTCTATCATGGAAAGAGATTTTCATGATAAGGTTTAGACAAGTCAAGCTGATGCCATAGAACGTGTTCTTCATTCACAATTCCTGGCAAATTGTCCTTTAATTAGAGAAATTCTGTAACACCAGTGACCTGGATAAGCCTCACCACCTTTTCTGACATTACCAAGGAATGGTGATTTGGCATCAAAACCCAGTCATATATCCAGTTAGTCTCTGATTAATTTAGGCTTATGCAAAAGCTGAAAATGAGCTCACCAGCAGCTTTATGTGCCCTTGACAGAATAAATCCTAAGGACAGGAATTTGAAATAGCCCACATTAAATTGCCCTCTTATTGGAACATCTTCATATGTGATTAGAGCAATTACAAGTCTATTCCTTCTGTTGCAAATATTGTGGAAGATAAATCTATTCAACAGTGATGCTAGCTGTCAGTGTGATACAGTGAGAATATAATTTCTTAACTCCATAGTTCTGCAGTGTCATTTCAATCATTTTCTCCAAGTCAAATCCCTATCCTTGTTTTCTCTCTATAGTGCTACTGTTCTCAGCCTAATTAGAGAAAGGAACGGAGGAGTTCAAATCTGGCAGCATAAATGGTATTTGCATGACATCACTGTCCCGTTTTATCTTCAAGATACAATTATTTTTCTGGATTTCATATGGAGCAAATATTTATTTGCCTTTAAGATTCTTTTCCTCCTCAGAGAGGTCTGAAGTGCCTGTGATAAACATGCATTGCAATGTTCTGTGACGCTGCTTTGTCCTTGAAAGTGGCAAATGACATGCAAGTGTATTCATGCAAAGGGCAGATGCAGTCAAATCATGGTTAAGAAACTGTGGAGCTGTGGAAAATAAAGAATTAGAATTCTCTTGGCTACTTGTCAGTCTGGATGACATTACCTCCATGATTTATAATTTATTTTGAATATTAAGAAAACAAAAACTGTACTAAACATTTTTATTGTTCCTGATGGCTACAACCATTCAGGCATATATTGCTGTCTGACATGGCTGAGAATCTGAAACAGAATGCCTTTTTGTTGCCTTAATATTAGTGACTTTTAGATAATCTGTCAAAATACTGTCTTTTGTGTTGCTGATGTTTCTTTATCCAGAAGCACAGTCTACTTATGCTTTTGCTTCTGAATGCAAACAAATCAATCCGTCTCTCACAAAAGTAGGGAGAAGCCTATAAATTATCCCCCCTATAAAGCACGAATTTCTATGAAAAAAATAAAAATAATAATAAAAAAAATTCCCTTGGTACCAGAGCTATCAGCAGAAAAATGAGAACTTTAATGAATTGTGTTCAGATCAAAATGGAGGATGTGAGCAATCGAAAGCAAATATATTTTTATTTATATTTTTCATGAGTAATATTATTGACTCAATTTGAGCAAAAAGATACTATAAATATATAGTAGGAAAGGCTACATTTAAAAGAAATTCCAGGATCCTGTCATCACAGTGCAGTATGCTGCAATCCAATTTTGCTTGCCTTTCTCTTCCATTGTAATTCATTCAAGGAACTACTGGAGAGAGTCCAATGAATGTCTACAGGGATGATGAAGGGACTAGAGCATCTCCCTTACAAGGAAAGGCTGAGATACCTGGGGCTGTTTAGCCTGAAGAAGAGAAGGATAAGAAGGGATCTTATCAATGTTTATAAACATCTAAAGGGCGGGTGTCAAGAGGATGGGGACAGACACTTTCATTGGTGCCCAGTGACAGGACAAGGGACAAACTAGAACACAAGAAATGTCACATCAGCATCAGGAAAATCTTCTTTACTGTGAGGGTGACAGAGCACTGGAACAGACTGTCCCAGAAGTTGTGGAATCTCCTTCTCTGGTAACTTTCAAAACTGACCTGGATGCATACTTGTGCAAACTGATCTAGGTGAACCTGCTTCAACAGGAGGGTAGTCTTGAATGTAACCTGGATCAAGAAATAAGTCATTGGGTTATGCCTACAATGAAGACCACAGTAGGTGTGCCCATTCCACCTTTAAGTTAACTCAGGTGCAGTTTCACTGCAGCAGTGTGGCAAATCACACCTCCCAGACTTGCATGTGCAGTACCTGTATTGACTCTTAATTCTTAAACTAATTCAGAGATAGATTTGGTGTCCCTGCATAACACTGCTTATCTGGGGTGCTGACTCCAGAGCATTAACTTTGTGAAGGTAGTGGCTGATGCTTTCCTGCAAAAGAGAGACACTTTCCTGCAAAAGAGAGACACTTTCCTGCAAAAGAGAGACCACTAGGACACATGGTACTCCAGCTCAGCAACTTAAGTAGCTGAATTGTAGCACCATACAGCACCCAGTGATGTCTCCAACTAAGCATCAAATGAAAAAAAGAAAATTAAAATCATTTTCTGATGACAAATGTCAAGATAGAATGGGAGGTGGCACACAATTGTTTGTGATATAAAGAAGTGCCTTGCCCAATCACTGCATACTTATAGGAAAATTGTATGCTGTACAGTAAGAAATCAAAAAAAGAGGAAAATTGTTAAATTTCACAGCATTAGGATGATGAGATGGTCTCTGTATCTTTGTGACAGCATAGAAATAGTCATTAATCATATTTTAATTAACATTGTGATATCAATCTGACTCATTAAATCACCCACAGGTCAGTCAGCTGAGTGTTCAATAACACTGAGTAACTAGGTGGATGAATATGATACAAAGTAAGATAATACTTTCATAATGAAAAAAATAGTATTAATCTCCCTGATTTTCCTATTTTCTTTTCCATTGCGTTTTTGAAAGATATTCCCTCAATATCCTATGCAAGTTTTGAATATGTTAAATCTATTTATCATTAAAAAAAAATATTGCTGTAGTCATATGGGAAGTATTCCTTCTATTTGTACAGGCAATCATATATAAAAAAGGTTCATATTTTAAGGTATTATGTACTTAGCTTGACTGATGAATATTTTGAAGTATTCTTCAGTGGAGAAACGTGGTTATATCCAGTGTGGATTTTGGCCCAAAGCATCCTCTAGGCAGTAGAAATCAATATAGGGCACTACATTTTACTGAGCACAGGATATGAAGCTGTGGCTCAGAAAGAAAATGTGATTCTTAGTTAAATAGAAAGAGAAATAAAAAATGGAAGTACAGAGCTATTTTTGATCCTCTATTATATTAGTAAGACCTGTACTGTGTTCTGTTTTATTAGCTCATTTTAAAGTAGCATTGACATATAATAGCTGTATATTAGAGGATATTTATATATATATAAATATGTATCTGCCAATGTATGCATATATGGAACAGCCCAGGTTAGAAGAGAATACGAAAGATCACCTAGAGGGTAGGTATATATAATTTCATGTTTTTCTATCTAAAATACACGGACACATTGTTCCAAATAGCCTACATTTCTTTGTCAAGTCATTTGCCTTAGTTTTCTAAGTTACTTAGGAGTCCTGAAATTCTAATCTTTGATAGGTTTCTGTGAAAATTGAGAACTACTGCTTCGTAAGTTGAACTACATTGTGATGGCTCTAGCTTTACACTTGAATTTTTTACATTTTCCCTTGTCAGATGGAAAAAAAAAAGTGAGTTTCTTTGAGAAATATCTCATGTTCTGTTTAGGACACAGCATATAATGTCTTGCAGATCCAAAGGTGGAAGGGCTGGATACTAAAATGATAAAAGGAAAGATGATCTTGCAGCATTTTTAAAGGAAGATGTTCAATAAGTTACTTTAGCCTCAGGGCGGTAGCCTTGTTTCATGGGAAGTATTGACTGTCTGAAATACTTTTAGATAATGTCATACCATATTTTAAGAAATTTGACATACAGATTTGCAAACCTTCATAAATTACCCTTTAAATTTCAAATGTGATATTCATCAATGATTAAACTGTACATTTCCCTTTAAATCACAGGGGGTTACATTGTCCCCAGGACTGCAGGGATACCTGGACATGCTTGACTTGAGTCTTCCTGGGTTGTTGATGTTTGAGAGACCTCCTCTCCTGACTGAGAAGATCAGGCACACAGAGATTTTTTTTCATCAGTGTCTCTTTTGTATATGATGTCTTCATCAATGTCTCCCATTGTTGTTCAGAATGAGGCATTAATTTTCTAATTCCGGAAGAAAAAAATTGAATTCCTGTTTATCTCTAAGGAATTGTTCACAGATTTTTCTACTACAGTTTTTCATATTTTAATATCCTTAGCTCATAGATTGCATTGGAATCAATAAGATGTTATTGCTATAATAGTTTTCATGTGTTCTTTTTTTATGCATTTTTGTTTGCTAAAAAACAGTAACATGCTTCTTGTTGCATAATGCACAATTAATGATAACAGTTGCTTCAAAGGCCTTACAAAAATGTGGCTGTCATTTGCAAATTTAAATCCCTGTAGATAGGGAAGACTCTTAAAGAGCAAGTGACAAAAATGTAACATGCAGCTTCATTCCAATGCAAACTACATAGAACTTTTGCCTAAAGATTTATTTATATATAAACATTTATGTTGCTCAGGTAGTGCATTTCTTTTGAAGCTTTCAGGAGTACTTTCAAGTCCTAACTACTTTATAAAGTGCAAGTAATCCCACAACACATAGCTGTCAATGTGCATGGAATATCACCTCCAGACTAAACTTCTTACTAAGAAGACAAGCAGCTGTGCTCTGACAAGGAAGATTACATGTCTTTGCCACTGAAAACCAGATTTTCATGTCTCCTGTAAGCAGAAAGCTTGAAAAATATCTGTATCTGTCCATCTGACCAGACAAAATTTACAACTTTGTTCTCAAGTTAATCTGCCCTTCAAATTAAAATAGGAATCATGCCTTCGTGTTTTAACAGTTGATCTGCAAAATCATTATGAACATGTTTTTAAGACACACCAGTATATCTGATCCAGAATGTTAGACAACTGAAAAGTCACTGTGACTTTGATGTTCTTCCTTCATCCTATAGTTCTTTTTCTAAGAAAAATCCGCATATCTTTAAGAAAAGTAAAAGCTTCTTTAATCTAAAAACTGGACACATAGAATGTCTAAAGTTTAATAAGAATAAGAATCAAGATTGCCTAAGGAAAGTGAAATATTAGTAGAAATAAAATAATCAAACTTCTTAACACATTTAAGTACATTTAATTCACAATGTATGTGGATGCATACATGTGTGGATAATCAGGGTTTTAAACTACTAGTGTATAAATGATGATTTTCAAATAGTGGTGTGTTCATTCATAAAAAATATTCTTCACCATTATTTGTTCACTCTGTGTTTCTTGATTCCTCTTTTTTTACCCTTACCAATATCAAAGGTTTCAAAACCTCAGCTCTCACAAATCCACCTTTCCTTTTTTCCTGAAGTTCAAGTTCTCAAGATCTAATTTTGATTTAAAAACAAAATAATTTTGAACTAATCTCTATAAATATGAGTGCTATTTATATACTATTTTATATGTTTATATATTATTTATTGAATATACATTTCAATAATTGTCACCACATCCAAACCTGCTTAGAAGAGAGTCACAGATACTATAAAAATGAAAGTGGTTGAAGTCTTAGGCTGAATAAACTTCCAGGTAACGATATATTCTTTACTTTGTTAAACAATCTAAAAGAAATATATTTGAATGGAGGATACATGGCAAAGCTACAGTAATCAAAGATACTAAATAAATACAGTTTATTTTTCTCTCCTATAATTTTGACTTCATATTTTATCTCCTGTATCGTATGGTTAAATGATACCTTATCACATCAAAACTGGAGCACTGGCAAAAGTCTGCATAGTTTTGGATGACATCTGTAATACTGAGGTAATAATTTCTGTAGTTACACAGTATCTGAATCCCAATAAAGTCACATTACAGCTACGTAGCTCAAATATAGACACCTTAAGTCTTTCACTTAGCATTTTTCAGATTTTCTTCACTCATAAATATCTTCTCCCAGTTTTTCAGACACTTTTGACACTAGTTATACTTTCCATAGTTATACCATCCATAAGCTAACTAATTTTTGCAAAAATCACAAAAATCATTATTCATTAGAGAGTTTATAATGACAACTGGTGGTAGATGGAGACAACAAACCCTAACTTTTAATGTTATACCTGACACTGATCAATGAATTTTGGAATAAAACAACTTAATGTTTTCTTTGCTCAGGGGTAGACTGGCAGAAGACCCTAGCCCTGAGGACATGATGATACTGGACAATGGTGAACAGTGCAACATAGTTCCCCAGCCTTCTCAGACTGGCTGCCAGAGCTACAGCTACACAGAAAAAACTTCCAGTCACTGTTCTTCATTGCCAATTTGACTGCACAAATGGAGCTTGTTTCTCTTCACACACGTTTTTTCAGTTAATTGTGCAGATTTAATCAAGAGATTAGGTGGGGCGCCCTTTCATGGCTAAGATATTTTCTCTCCGATATTGATTTATATTCTGCATCTGTCACTCACTGAGGCCAAAAAGTCAATGAGCTATCATAGAGAAAAATAGGTTTTTCCTTATGTAATCTTAAGTTAAAGGGGTGCAGAGGGTGGAGAAGAACATTTCACAAGTTTATAAAGTTAGGATTATTTCCTTTGTTTGGAAATGTATTCAGCTCACCTCTTTAAATCATGCGTTAGAAATGTCCTGGGTTCTTCACCAATGGTTCATTTCCATACAGCAATCAGAGTAATGTCCAAAAATATAGACTCTGGATAGTTAGCAAAATGTGATTCACCCTGGGAGATTATGATTTGGTCAAAGCTACCCTTGCCTTTTTCTTACTTAGCCATTGCAATTGATTGATCCATCCAGCTATGAAAGTTGGGAATCCTGACTGGTACTGAACCCAGAGGGTGCTACTCAAGACATTTAATGCCTTGGTTCCAGCTTATCTAAATACTAAAAATTTCTATAATATAGACTTCTAATAATGTTAAATTTACAGCAAAGACAGCTCTCTCGGGAGCATCTAATGGTAGAAAACACTCATCTAGACACTATGGCCCATAACAGAAGGAGTTTTATTTTATTCCACTTCACTTTCCTTTGACATGGTCTTTAACTCAGAGTAGTGGTTATGTATATAAGTGTATAAGTAAATATATAGATGGCTATAGATACATGTAATGTAAAAGATCCAAAAATATAATACACTGATGATCTCCCATCAGTCATGGTGTTGAAAAGACAAAGAGAATACCTGAGAGATGTTAATTGTATTATTTAATCTACCAGAGACAGATTCTTAGGTACTATGGTAATACTGATGATGAATGAACTAGGGAAGAGGAGAATGGAATAGGAAGGATGTCAGAACGTGATCTTTGTGATACTATAATTTGTCCCAGTATTTTTTCTGGGCATGATTCCTCTTGTGCTTCTCTCTGTTCTCTGAGTGGAAAGGAAAGGCATGGAAAATATTTCAGTCCTCATCACTGGCAGTGCAGGCAGAATAATGACCTTCAATAATGTTAAAACCAAGCCTCGGTGGCCTTCTTTCTACTAACCATCTATTGTAAGAAGAGAACAGGAGAAAAACAGTTCTTATTTATACCTGTACAGATGGTACAATGAACTAGGAAAGGAACACAAAATGCCAGCCAAGGCTCTTGCCCTCCCTAATGTAGTCCCACAATCAATGGTGAAAACTAGTTTTAAAACCTGTGTACTCTTCATGTCATTGGTAAGAATGTTTATTATGTTGTTTTACATTAGATTTTTAAAAAACATTAATAAGTATGCATATGTCAGTTGTTTCCAGATGAAATGTAACATTTTATTGTATACTCTATTTATCAAATATCATTCTATTAAAATTTTTGAGAGGTGTCTAGGGTAGCTCCAGGTAACTCTCTGAATAGAAAATCAACATGTAAATGAACACAGATCTTTTCTAACTAGTATGCTGACACGACAGAGTGTTTCACTGTCAAATAACTATCATTTATGGTATTAATCATCAGTAATTTTTCTAAAATGTTGATGTAATATGAGCTAAGAAGATTTCACAGTTTTCAGAGAGAAAAGAGCACTTAAAGTCTGTTTATGAAAGTGAATTGCCTTGAACAATAAATTGATTCTTCAGTATTCATAGTGTTTAATCAGCAGACAGAATAATTGATAGTGTTATTGCTCAAGTAAATTATCATGTATTTATCGCTATATATTGCAAAGATACTCTTAACTCTTCAGTCCCTGAATCTAATAATCTAGAGCTACAACCAATAATGATAAAACCAACTCTCTCATATATTGCTTTCCTGGGCACAGTCAAACATAAGAAATGTGCTGAAATGTATCTGCAGTAATATGTAACTGCAAGGACATGCTTAAATTTGTGTTGCTGTAGATGACCAAATTCATTCAAAGGAGAAGATAAAAAAAGGCCATGTCTGCAGAATAATGTTCTTACTTTTGATTCCCTGCCCGCATCTTCCTCTGTTTGATCCTGTTCGCACAAACCTGTAATCATCAGGTTTCAGGCAGCTTGCTCTTTAATGTGAAAATTGAAATAGGCTGAGAAGATTACTTCGAAATTTAGGTACCACAGGATTGTGCCCTGCAGTGTGATACGACACAATTCAGAGACAGACAGCTGTAGTGCTGCTTAAATTGCAAACATATGGAATGGGATCAAAACAGTCCAGCAGGCATTGTGGGAATGCTGCCAGAAGGATCTTGCAGGAGAGTGTTTCATTGTCACCTTCACTTCATGGAGATAAAAGCTTAGCAGGGAGCAAGTGAATAGTTCTGGTGCTGATTACAGAAGGCAAGAAGAGCTCCTGGAGGGAGGTTGTAAAAATAGTAGGTTTGAACTCCTAAGAGAAACTGCTAATTTGGAGGCTTTCACGCCTTGTCTAGTTTTCATTATTTATGACATCTTGGTAAGTAACGTGTTTGTGCAAAGACCTGTCTGTTGGAAACTTGATTACACCCTGTGTTAATGTGGGTTGATTAACTACCTACCACCAAAAGGCAGTGGCCCTGGACATTTTTTACATCACTTGAAGGTAGCATTTTTCTGGGGATGTTCACTTGTTAAAAAGTATGCTCAGCATCCTGTTAAAATTGTGCTTCAATGGCAAATTTGGCTATTCATATGTGAAAAGTTCTAGTGTGGCACAACCCCTAAACACTGTTTCTTTTAAATTAAATTCTTGTCATGATTTAGGTCCAACTAGTAACTAGCAATGCAGCCACTTGCTCACTCCTCTCCCCAGGTGGAATGAGGATAAGAAAATATAACAGAAGGCTCAAGGGTTGAGACAAGGATGTGGTGGGTTCACTCACTAATTCTGGTCATGAATAAAAAACAGACTTGACGGGGAAAAAAATCATCAAATTAATTTGAACAACAACAATACTAATTTACCAATAAAATCAGAGTAGGATAATGAGAAGTACAATGACACTTTAAAAACACTTTCCCCCTACCTTCTTCCCTTCTTCCTGGGCTCAGCTTTGCAACCAATTTTCTCTAATGCCTCCCCACTTGCAGTGCAGGGGGATGGGGAATGGGGATTGTGGTCAATTCATCACATGTTGTCTCTGGCAGTTGTTGTTCCTCAGGGGGAGGACTCCTCACATTCTTCCCTTGCTCCATGAAATCCTCTGATATGAGCCCTTCCCATGGTCTGCAGTTCTTCATGAACTGCTCCAGTGTGGCATCTGTGCACAGGGTGTAGTGGTCCCAGTGACTCACTGATCCAATGGGCTTCCCTCAGAGTTACAGTCTTATTTGGACACAGTTGCCTGCTCCACTGTTGAGTCCTCCATTGGATACTGGATATCTTCTCCACTGTTAATCTCCATGGGATGCAGGGGCTCAGGCTGCCATCTCACCATGGGCTGCAGGGAAGTCTCTTCTCTGGCACACCTCCCTGCCTCCTTCCCCACTGACCTCAGTTTCTGCGTAGTTGTTTCTCTCTCCTGTCCCACTCCTCTCCTCCCTGCCCAAACGAAAAAAAATCTTCCCAGCAAGTTTTTCCTTTCTTAAATATGTTACCAGACACAATGATTGTCTTGGCCTTGGACAGAAGCATGTCTGACTTGGAGCCAGGGGAACTTCTACTTTGAGAAACTACTTGAGAAGCTACACCTGTAGCCCCTCGCTTGTTTCCAAAACTCCACCATAAAAACCCCAACACAAACTTCAAATGTATATATATTCAAAATATAAGAATAGATATATATTAGCTGTGGTAGTCAGTTATTTCTTTTGTTGCACTAAGATTTCAATAACCAATTCTCTGTTATTGTATCTGGTTGAACAGAGTAAGCAGACCTTCTGTGTGATGATTTTAAGAGCTCACATTCTCTTATCCTTGACTATGATGATATGACTAATGGCACTTGAATTGGCATTCATGGGATTAAAGCAGATGCATATTTGAAAATAAAAATATAAAAATAAAGAATTGTATTTATATTTTTTTGCTTGGGTTCAGGGAGATAATTCTTCATTTCAAAACACTGAACACTCAACTAATGCCAAATATAAATATTATTAAGATGAATCATCTAGTAAGTGAACAATGCATATGACATTGAGAACATATATTGAAAAGTAGACTTTCTTGCTGTGTGTTTAATAGATATTATTTTTCAGGCAAATTATATATTATAGAAATGTTGAGTTCACTGTTTCTCATTGTGTGACACAAAAGACTTGGAAAGCTGTTTAACAGGAAAGATTAAGAGCAACCACAATACTAAGACTCACTTATTATCATACCTGTATTTACAGACAAAGTGGAGTATGTGCAACATACATTCTGTTGACCTCTGTTTTATGTACAGAAACTGAGTGATTAGTGAGATGGATGGAGAAAGACTTCTGAGTGTTTTCTTTTAAAATACAAATTTTTATATTTCTGTAGGATAAAATACGGGGAATATTTTCCTCCTTAAGCCTAACATGGGTTTGAGAGTATTTTAAATAAAATGTAGGTTAACTAAAACCACGACAAACCATTTTACTGCACAGAAATACAGAATTTTTTACATGTTTTAATATGATGCTCTGACTTTGAGAGAAAATGGAATCTTAAACTAAGTCACCTCTTGAGCAGTTGTTATTCTAATGCATGCAGCATCTCTAAAAATCGTGAAGAATCAGTTTATTAGTACTGTCACACTTGCTCCTTTATGGGGAAAGAAGACAAATAGTATTGCTTCTCCATTAAAGAAGTCCATGCTGAAACAGCTCCTTGCTGAATATTTTTTTCCCTAAAACTTGGTCTTAATTTAGATGCTCAAGCAAATTCCCATTTCCTTAATTTTGTGAACATCTTTTATAGTTTTGCTTATTATTTTTTAGTCTTAACAAATTTTTACCCTTCTTGAATGGACAGGGACGAATAACGTTTAACATTTCTCCACCTACACAGACAAGCACAAGGCAATCTAAATGTTCCTAGGTTTTTCCAGGCATTACCATCTAAATTCTACCATCCATGATTCCAAATCCTTCTATATTCTAGAAGGATAGATGTCCCTAGCAGGGACTATGTCCTAATTCCATGTTCCAGTTGGATGTTACCAAGCTCAATTTCACAGCATATTGCACATAGGTAGAAGATACAGACTTCTAATATTTTCTTCAAATATGTTAAAATTACATATTTGGCATTCACTTCAAATTTTCTTGAAGTTATACTAGTTATTTTTCCATCAGCTAAGTGCTTAACAAATGTTAAAAATCATTAAAATAAGAACAGAGAAAAAAATCCAAGGATATACTATTTTGTACCTGCAGTTTGAATACACATCTGGCTCCCATTTAAAAAATAAAATAAAATAAATATATATAGTTGAATTGGAAAAGCTGTATAACAGGCCTAGGAGAATGACCAAAATCTCTGAAAACTTCTGTTACAATTTTTCTTAGTTTAAAAAAGTCTCCTGTTTTGTAATTCAGCAGGTTTTTTTCCTGTCCTTCAGTGTACTTTGAATAAAATTAACTTGTATATAAATAACTTTCTCCAAGGTTATTTTATATAACTAACTCTTCCTTAGTGTCCTTACAAAGTATCAAAATAGCATCGCCATTTTTAGGTCACTTGTCGCATGGTGGAACAATTTAAGCAGGTACTTAAATTTAAGCATACAAGTGCTCTTTGGTGCACTGCAGCCTTGATGGACTTGATGAGCAGGGATAAGTGTAGAGCCTCACACCTGGTGAGGAACAACACCATATAATGGTACAGGTTAGGGGTAGACCCACTGGAAAGCAGCCCCATGGAGAGGGAACTTGGCGTCTTGGTGGACAATAAGTTAACCATGGAACAGCAATGTGCCCTTGCGGCCAGGAAGGCCAATGGTATCCTGGGGTGCATAAAGAAAAAGAGTCTGTTTAGCAGGTCAAAGGAGGTTCTCCTCCCCCTCTACTCTGTGCTCATGAGACCACATTTGGAGTACTGTGTTCAGTTCTGGTCTCCCACATTCAAGAGGGACAGGGAAATACTTTTGAGAGTCTAATGGGGAGCTACAAAGATGATTAAGGGGCTGGAATATCTCTCTTATAAGGAAAGGCTGAGAGATGTGAGGCTGTTTAGCCTGGAGAAGAGAAGACTGAGGGGGTATCTTATAAATGTTTACAAGTATCTGAAGGGTGGGTGTGAAGTAGAAGGGGCCAGTCTCTTTTCAGTGGTGCCCTGTGATAGGAAGAGGGGCAATGGTCACAAACCGGAACACAGGATGTTCCACTTCAACATGAGGTACTTTGTAGGGAAAAAAATAATGAACAAATATGAAGCAATTTATATTGCATCTGTTGTACTGATATTAAATCTTTATGTTTTATTTCACTCTGCCAAAGCAAAATTAGTTTCTATCTGAGTCAAAATGTTGTACATGACTTCTTTGCCCCTCTAATCTCTTTTCACATCATTCTTTTTATGAGGTAGTCATCCACATAAATATCTTACTGCATATTCTGAACTGTGGCTACTGGTGAAAGTTATTTTAAATGTCAACAGAAGGCAGTTGCTATGCATGCAATTCATATGCCATGTCTATATGGAAAAATACAAAGTAAAGAGTTTGTAAAATATAGTTTCTAGTCACTCTACTCTGTACCTGTATAATATACATTCTAAAACAGGAAAGGTGATTCTCATTCAGATACTTTTTTTTTTTTTCATTGACTTCAAAGGTAGTCTGACTTAGCCTGCAAAGGTATAGATGTCTACGAAGTAGCACATAAAGTTTGTTGAAATTAATTCCATTCTAGGCTCTCCTATTTGAAATTTTAATGAATATTTCACTACTTCAGCTGATGTAGGAGAAGAATATCTATGCAGTTCAATTCACTTACTAAATAATAAAATACAATATATTAATGATTAAATTTATTCTTAAAAGACTTATGCACCTTTGGGATGATATTATCAGTCTATTACTTTTTCTATTTCTCTCCAAGCTATGTTTGTCCAGATTTACTGTTATTTTGCAGAGTTTGATACCCCCTGATACCAGTATGATTTCTCCAGCAAAGTACTGATGCGGCAAGAGAGAACTGAGCTACTAGAGTTGATCTCTTTTTGTTTCTTTCATTTTAATTTGTGTATTCCAGTCAGTGTTTTCCCCACTCTTTTTTCATCACTCTCTCTTCTTTTGTCAAATTATTTTTCTATCTCTTTGATTCTCAATTTATCCATCTTTTTCCAGTTTCCTGTTTCTGTACTTAATGATACTTTTTCTCTTGTGCACAGAGAGCTCTTTCATTGGTGTTTTGTATTAATAAGAGTCTGAAAGACACTCAGCTTTAGTTCTCCTTCAAATGAAAGCTTGTATACCTTTTTATTTATCTCTGTGGGATTATTTTCAAACTGCTTGTTCTTATTATTGAATGTATTTATAAACTGTGCAGTGTAGCATTTGACAATATTGATATATTTTGCTTACAAAGCTCTTCAAGAAATGACTATTTAAATGTCAAGAAGATCAATAATAGAATTTATAATAATTAAAGACAATTTCAAACTGTTAAATCTCCCAAAGTGTTAAAAAAGATTAAATAAGCATCTAATAGGAAAAACAAGTAGAAAGTAAAACACATTTGTGGTTTAGATTTCCTTAGCTGAATTCCATGGCTCAGGATCCAAAACGAAATCATTAACTAGTGGGATGCCTCAAGGGTCTGTACTGGGACTGATACTATTTTTTGCAAAAGGGAAGACACATTTGACTACTCTGATAGTCTTCTACAATGGTGTGGCTGAACAGGAGGATGCAGGGAGAGCAGTAGATGTTGTCTACCTTCAGCAAGGTTTTTGACAGTTTCCCATAACAACTTTATGGGTGAGCCCAGAAAGTGTGGGTTAGAAGAGTGGGTGGTGAGATGGGTTGAGAACTGGCTAAACAATAGAGCTCAGAGGGTTGTGATCAGTGGCAGAGTCCAGTTGGCAACATGTAGCTAGCAGTGCTCCCCAGGGGTCAGTACTGGGTCCAGTCAATTTCAACATCTTCATCAACGACCTGAATGAAGGCATAAATTGTACCCTCAGCAAGTTTGGTTATGATATGAAACCGGGAGAAGCGGCTGATTCACTGGAAGGCTGAGCTGCCATTCACTGAGATCTGTGTAGACTGAAAAGCTGAGCAAAGGGGAACCTAATGAATTTCAACAAGGGTAAGTGTAGAGTCCTACTTCTGGGGAGGAATAACACCATGCATCAGTATAGGTTAGGGGTTGACATGCTGGAAAGCAGCATCATGCAGAAGGACCTTGGAGTCTGGGTGGACAATAAGTTATCCATGGAACAGCAACGTGCCCTTGTAGCCAAGAAGACCAGTGGTATCTTGGGGTGCATTAAAAGGGAGTGTGTTCAACAGGTGAAAGGAGGTTCTTGTCCCTTTCTACTCTTCCCTAGGGAGACCACACCTGGAGTATTGTGTCCAGTCCTGGATTCCCCAGCTCTAGAGGGACAGGGAAATACCAGAAAGAGTCCAAAAGAGAGCTACGAGGATGACTGAGGGAATGGAGCATCTCTCTTATAAGAAAAGGCTGAGAGATGTGAGGATGTTTAGCCTGGAGAAGACTGAGAGGGGATCTTACTAATATTTACAAATAACTGAACGGTGGGTGTGAAGTAGAAGGGCCAAGTCTCTTTCAGAGGTGCCCTGTGATAGGAAGAGGGGCAATGATCACAAATTGGAACACAGGATGTTCCACTTCAACATGAGGAAAAGCTTCTTCACTGTGAGCACTGGAACAGGCTTCCCAGAGAGGCTGGGGAGTCTCCTCCAGAGACTTTCAAAACCCGCCTGGATATGTTCCTGTGTGGCCTGCCCTAAATGATTCTGCTCTGGTAGGGGAGTTGGGCTTGATGATGTCCAGAGGTCCCTTACAACCCCTACCATTCTGTAATTCTATGATTCTGTATCTTCATCAATGGCATAGTGGGACTGGTGCACCCTGAATAAGTTTACAGATGACACCAAGCTGACTGGTGCAGTTGACATGCTTGAGGGATGGGATGCCATCCAGAGGGACCTGGACAAGCTCAAGAAGTGAGCCCATGTGAACCTCATAAAGTTCAACAAGGCCAAGTGCAAGGTCTTGGACCTGGGTAAGGCAATCCTTGGTATCAATACAGAGTGGGGGCCTACAGGAAAGAAAAATGGGGAGGGACTCCTTATCAGGGAGTGTAGTGAAAGCACAAGTGGTAACAGTTTTAAATTGGAAGAGGGTAGATTTAGATTAAAAATTAAGAAGAAATTCTTTACTGTGAGGGTAGTGAAACACTGAAAGAGGTTACCCAGAGAGTTTGTGGATGCCTCCTCCCTGGAAGTGTTCAAAGCCAAGTTGGATAGGGCTTTAAGCATTCTGGTCTAATGAAAGGTGTCCCTGCCATGCATGGCAGGGTGGGGTTGGAACTAGATGATCCTTAAGATACCTTCCAACTCATACCATTCTATGAAGGGGTTAAGAGCACAACAAGAAGCATGGACAGCAAGTCAAGGGAAGTGGTTCTCTCCTTCTACTCCACTCTAATGAGACCCCATCTGGAGTACTGTGTCCACCTCTGGGGTCCCCAGCAGAGAAAAGATATTGGCCTGTTAGAGTGGGTCCAGAAGAGGGCCACGGAAATGATCAGAGAGTTGGAACACCTCTCCTATGAAGAAAAGCTGAGAGAGTTGGGGGTTTGCACACTTGCAAAGAGAAGGCTCCAGGAAGACCTTATTGTGGCCTTTTCATATAGAAAGGGGACTAGTAAGAAAGATGGAGAGACACTTTTCACCAATGCCTGTAGTAGTAGGACAAGGGGTAATGGATTTTAACTGAAAGAGGGTAGTTTTAGATTAGACATAAAGAAGACTTTTCAAAAAGACACTGGTGAGACACTGGAACAGATTTCACAAAGAAGCTGTGGATGCGCCTTCACTGGAATTGTTCAGGGTCAATTTGGACAGGCTTTGAGCATCTTCATCCAGTGGAAAGTGTCTCTGCCCAAGACAAGGGATTTGGACCAGAGGATCTCTGAATATCCTTTCCAACCAAACCGTTCTATAATTCTATGATTCTGTGATTCTTTTAAGGGATTTATAAAAAATAATTCGAAAAACAACATACTGTAAATCCATTCAGATAGTTGCAATTCAAATGCACTACTTAGAGCTTCCACTGCTTTCTGTATTTATTCAGATGGTAAAACTGAGTGGTATATGGCATAGTTAGAAAAACCGGTGGTACAGATTTCTTACAAGTTTGTCCAACAGCATTGTTTTGAGCCAGTTTAACAGCCAAGCCTTCTACTAATATGCACATTACTGAAGCTAGGATGAGGACTTAATTTTCAGTGAATAATATGTCTGATCATGAAGGATTTTGGTTTTAGAATTTTTCATGTATCTATACTGATTTCTGCAGACTAGCTTACTATTTTCATCTTTTTACTTAAGTCTGCCTGCTGACATGTAAATTACACTTCAGCTGGTGAGATATTTGCAAAAGATTAACTTAAATAATTTTCTGTCAATTATTCGTGAGAGACAGTGATAGACATACACTCTCCAGGGAAATTGAGAGTTGTGATTTGTTTTGGCCAATGTGCTATTCTCTGCATAAACAGGGTGTCTTAAGAAAGATTATGGTCAATGATCTTGTGTTCTTCATTGTGCAGGCAGAATTACTCATCACTACTGAAAGGTTAAATGCTTTGGCCTGTGGTTATGAAAGCAGTGTAATCTTTTGACTGCAGCATTGTCCTGGGACATTCAAGTCCTAGTATGACTACTATCTTGTTTTAAACCTTTAAGAATTCACACCACCAGTGTGTCTTTCTTCTATATCTCAAGTTCCTTGGGGCTGAATTCTTTGTACAGTCTGACAAAAATTGTCATTTTATGTTGCCATGTTACACAAGTGAATAATTATGATCTTTATTCACATCAGTAGATTGCTTTAATGTTCATTCTTCTATATGACCTCTGTAATTCAAACCCTGTTTTTTTACAATTTTGCTTTTAAGCAGTTGACAAAAGGACTTTTCTATTTTAACATGATTCATGGTGAAGAGGTGCACTTAACATTTTCAGTTTCATTTCACATGTGTTTGAGTTTTCTTTTTCAGTTCCTTGCAATTTACAGTTTTATTTTAAGCCATTGTTTTAGAGTAGAGAGGGGTATGGAAAACTCTGCATATTGCCTTTTGTATAACTTGCATCACTTTGCATCAGCTTTTACAAACAGATCTACCTCTAAACCCATACAACTATTTACTCCTAACACTTGTTTCACATTAGACCTCAAAGTCATTTCTAATGTAATGGTTATATTTTATTCCTTTTCATCCTTCAGCCCAAACATCATTATATATGCTATGCCCATTTCATTAAAAATATATGTATAAATAAAAGAGCAGCTAGCAGTAAGGGCCAAAAGAATCAATGTACTCTGCGAGTATAGTAAGACTTACGATAAGGTTTTATTCTTAAATATGACAAAAGCTTTTGGAAGTGAATACAGAATTTGAGATCTGAATTATGTGGAATGAGTAGGGAAAAAGACTGAAAAGGTGGAAAACAAGCTTATTGCATGAGTAAGGTCATATGCATATATATATACATACATAAATATATATAAGAATGTTCTGTGTTGTGGATGCAAGTAGGTTTCACAGTTAAGAGTGCTTTCTTTACACCATTTTGACATGGTACCTAAAACTTAAAACTGTAGTTTTGCATGTTCATGCATGTATCTTTTCTCTACTTAAAATGGAGCGACTTCATAAAAAGTGAAAGTATTTTAAAAAGGTTTTTATAGATCAAGTTTTCCATAGATTTTGGTGTTAGTTTTTTAAAGTGGAATTAAAACAAAATCTCGTTTGGGGAAAATATTTTCTGGGCCGGGGGCA
>JANHFX010000008.1:26491-79503 GCA_027560015.1 Chloroceryle amazona | reverse complement strand
TGGTACTGGGTGAGCTGGGGAAAGCTCACTTGGTGCCAATCCACACAGAATGGAAATAGCCGTTAGTGCCTCCAGCACCTGCCATACATCTTGGCCTGGGAGTGAGATGGTACGTCTGCCAATGGGATTGCCTTCTGCCTGCTGCCTTCTGCAGCATTATATGAATTATACTCTCTGCTCAGTAAAAAGGTGAGTTCTGTTCCCTGGGGACTTTTTTGCTTCACATGGCTTTGTACCCCCCTAAGATGTGCTTTTCACTTTTCTCTCACTTGGCTTGTATGCGGAACTATAAATTAGGCTTAAACGTGACCTCTGTGTGTCAAGGAAGCTTGGAGCATTCATACTACATTTAAAGCCTTTGGAAGAAGACAGGAAAAGGTTTAATAATCTCCCCAATAACCTCCAGCCCTGAACAGCTTAGCTGCTGGCTTTCTATTCTTGGCGGTCTGGCAGCTCAAACATAGAGGAGATGATTAACAGTAGCATTCAACCTGTATTTTCTTGACAAACACCCCTCAAGAAATAACTGAAAAGTCAATTTGGAGTAGTTTTTGCCTGAAAATCACTGAAAAACTTCTTGCAATTCACTGAAGGTCTTTTGAAACTCAGGATGATGTTTAAGGCGATAGAGCTTGTGTCTGTGACTAATGCCGACTTCCCGAACTCTGGAGGATTTTATCTGTACCAAAATTATCCTGGACATTATAATACAGTTATGTATATGCCAGGTAAATGCTCCCAGCATTATTCTGGGGCAGGTGGTTGTATTTAAGACAGTATGTCTGTTATCTGTGTAACTCAGCACTGAGGTGGGCAACAGGAAAAAGAAAGAAATTGCTTTAGCTGAACCTTCTGCTTCCTACTCAGATCACTCTAATTATATAAAACCACATTAATAAGGCTTGGTCAGGTGGAATCACCAGCCTTTTCTCAAACTGTTGGTATGTATTGGTGTAGCCCTATGGAAATCAGTAGAACTGTGGAAAAGCAGCTGGCAGTCAGCCCAGCATAGTGTTGGAAGCATCTGTTTTAAGAGCTGACTGCCATGGGCTTAAAAAGAAATAAAAATAAATAAAAGAATACTATGGATGACAAAAGCTCTTCTTGTCAGGAAAAAAAAACCACAAAAAATTATGATTATATAATCATATAATATCTATTATAGATATACAAAATTTATTTAAATCATCAGAACAACTAAAAAAATTCTAATCCCAGTTCTATCGATTAATTTCTAAACTTGTCCAAAAATCTCCTTGGTAGCCAGTTTTATAAATCCAGAAAGACAAAATAAAAATATTGAATGAGAAGTAAAACAGGCAAAGGGTTGGGATTTTTTTTCATAAACAGAAAGCTGACCGTGAATTGCATTAATTCTGCTTAATACCCTACCTTGACATTCACTGTAGGACTGTAACATTCTTCTGCAGGTATGAAGTATAAATTGCTGGGGAAAAGAAAGCAAACTTTATTAGATCTGCTCTTAGAATGTGTATGAAACATACTGTGGCCTGCATTGGCTTTTACAACAGTGGGAATGATGGAACATGGGGATGCAGCCTTATGGATACAGTTAAACTCCAGAACATCATTTCTTGTGTGTGGAAAAAACCCTGGTATTACTGTAATTACCACAACTAAAATTTAGTGTGTTGTTCTGTTTTTGAGCTGAGATGGAACCAGAGGACTGAAATAAATGATATGGCTTCACATATTTGTCAGAATGTAGCTTTGTCCATTAAAGAATATGGTCTATATAAGGATGTTTTATAGGTTTACAAACAGCATCTTAAATATACAAAATGTGCTGCTATACATTATTGCAGCAAGACTTATCATCAAAAAACATTTTGGCCAAAGTTCTTACCTGTCCTGAGTGTTGACACCATGTTATTTAGTGAAAAAAAAATAAAGGTTATTCTTTTTCTGCCTGAAAATCACAGTGTCATTTTTATATATAGTTTGTGCTAATTTAAATGTATGTACAAGAGGAGGGAGAAACGATCTAGCTGCACAAAATATATATCTAGATAAAGTAGGACTCTTCTTAACAGCCTGTGTTTATTAAATTCATACACAAAACAAAGAAAATCAGCTTGAAAAAATGTATGCAGAGTTTTTTTAGTAACTGAGGAAAAAGCCAGCACCCAGCTACCAAATGGGTGAACAAGGACATGGGGGGAAACTCCCAAGATTTTCACTTGGGCATGGGGTGACTTGTGCCAGCACCATTAGAGACTAGATATCACTTCATCCCTACCAGGTAGGTACGGTATCCCCACCCTTCTCTTTTCCCTTCAGGATGAGCTTGCTAGTCATCTGACATTTTGATGTTGGAAATACTTTTCTGGGTTAGGCACCAGTGAGGCTGGCGGATGCTCCAGCTGCCTTTCAGTACCCAGAAGCACATGGTGCAATTAAGTTTTTCTATGGAGGCAGATGGATGGAACAGTAGTTCCCATCCAAAAACTCTGGTACATGCCACATTGTAAAGAAATACATGAGAGGCACCAGCACTGGGGGAGGCTTTACTTGCTGGAAGGTTCTGTCTGCCCCCAAAGGAACAATGAAGGGATCCAGGAGCCCAAGGGAGAGTGATGAGGGCTCACTGGAGGTTCAGGGGTGGATTTAGATCCAGATTTGGGGCATCCAGAAGGTGCGGGATAGCTCTGGTTTCTGCTGGGGTGCTTGCACAGCCTTGCAGTGAGGAGGCATTTGCCTCCCACATCACTTCCCTGAGACTGAGACAAATTGCTCAGCTCTGAATTTTTTGTTGAAAGTTTGAGGTCAGGAAGGAACAGCAAGAGACTAATTTTTTTTCAATCTCCAGTTTTAATTGAAAGAACACCATTTTCATTGAATTTAATATAGTATATGATGGAGCCTCTTACCTGTCTAATTCGTGTACATTGCACTAGAAAATAGAAGGCAGACAACCTGAGGAGCTGCTGACTCTCCAGCAACCCTTGTGATTTTTTTTTTTCCCCTTCCTTTCTCTTTAAAGTTACAGTCTTTTCTGGGGCTTTAAATTGAAACCTGAACATTTGGATTTAATGAAAAAGGTATTACTTGAAATAGAGTGACTTAAAAAAGAAGGGGGGAAAAAAATATCCTGGGCAAATCAGTAAATTGTTGGGATTATTTTTTTTTTTATTTTCTTGTTTCTTCTCAGGAGACAGGGGTAGGTTTAGAGTGTGAGGCGCTCCCATCCATCTCTCTCTGACAGGCCACTTCCATCACCTGCCTGCTGCGTCCCTGTGCGATAGATCAGGACAGGGGACCTTGACACATTCATCATATTAGCTGCGACTCCCATTGAAACGGCCTGTACCCCAGTCCCCAAAACTACACGCTAAAATTACACTGGGAGTACTGGTTCTTTGAATTTGCAGGGAAGATAATTGAATCGTGTTCTCTTCTGCACCTTCAGAAGGAAATCCCATCACCATTTGGAAAGTGAGAGTAAACAACAGGCATGCACCCCTGCTTGTGTGACACCCAGATAAGGATGATAAATCACTGCTTTGTTTTTACTTAGGAGAATTGAAATAGCAGAGATGATGACATCCCTCCTTTTGGGGATGTTTACCATAAAGAGAGGGAACTCTGCTTGATTAAATGCAATGTTTGTATAGATTATTCTCAGCTATGAGATGTTTTCAGATGATGATCTTCTTATTTCTATAGATTTTTATTTTTTTTTTTCCCCCTTGGGATTTGTACACACTGCAGCAGCACAAAATCAGACCCAGGAACTGCAAACAATTTCCCTTTCTAGCTTTTTATCCTCTCCACCTCACCAACCCTACACTTGCTGGTACGTGTCCCTTCCACCAATTAACAAAAATAATGATTACCAGGCAGCTGACTGGACCCATTGTTGCGAAAACTGAGGTCAGGTCTTGTGGATGTTCCCAAGGAGCTACAGGTAATGCCGACTGGATTGTCCCAAGAGGGGGCTGCATGTCTGCAGGAGTCCCCTGGCACCAGGGAGTGTGTGCCCACCTCACAGAGCTCAGGGCAAGGCGGGTGGGATGAAAGGGCTGGGTATTGTGCTGTGTTATTTCTGTCCCTATTCAGAATTTCTTTTGTTTTCATCAGGCGAAGCTCCTGCTGGAGACAATAGGACTTTATGGCAGCAGGGAATGTTAAATAGGGCCCTCACTGAGTAAACTGCAGCTATCTTTTTATTCCAATGCATAGCTGGATGTAACTGATATTATCAGAAGTATAAAGGACTGTTCTTTCAATTACATGCTTGGGTTAAAAAAAAAAAAATCTAGCTGAAATATCAGCACTTATGTCCCTTGCTGTAGGTAGCTATGACATATTGTGTGCAACAGGGGTGCTTGCAGTCCCCATCACCTCTCCCTAGGTCTGCTGGAGTCATTGCCATACAGGCTGGTTGGAGCAGCCTTGCAGATATTTGCTGACAAACCTTTTCAGTATAAGCCTTTTGTTATCTAACCACAGTCAAGAGCCTACTTCACATGAAATATTTTCTGATACAGATGGCAAAGCCTGAGATGAAGCCAACAACAGTGTAAAAATACATTTATATCAATGCAGAAACCCTCAGCCAGCCAGCTTTCTCCATTTGTCATGTACAAGAGCTATCCTCGCTAATGTTTCAAATTCATTAAAGGACCACATGGACAAAACTCTTCTGTTTTAATAAGATGTCGCACTCATACAGCACCTATTAAACATCTTTGTGTGCTCAGAAGAGAGCCAAAGTGGGCTGTGGGCTGTCGGTTTGGATTATCTATTGCTCTCCAACATCAGCTGTTCTTGTTAATTCATTACTTTTTATAACTTTATTGCTGGTAAACTTTAAAGGCTTTCCTTTCCTCTCTCTGAAAAAATGTCCTGGGACTACAGATTTGGAATTCTTTATTACTCCTTCCAAGTCTGACTGACTTAGAAAATGATAATTTCCTTTCTGATGATGGTTCTTCCCGGGGACAGGAACAAGTGTGGCTCTGTGTGATGTGGGGGAAGCAAGGGGTACAGCTCCTTTACCCCCTCACCTTCTCTGATCCTGAAAGATAGTCTGGGTTTTTCTATGTGGGCTCTGGAGACACTGGGATCAGAGTGGGAAGGGCACAGAGGGAAGCATGAGCCGCCAGCTTCACAGCATCCACCTCTTCAGGTAGCCCAAAGGAACAATTATAGCTGGAAACTTCGATTTAACAGAGGCGAACAGAGTGATGAGAAAGCAATTTTGCATAATTAGGTGAACACCAGCAAACTTTTCTTACTGACATGACATTTTACATTACTATAATTGTTTAGATGAAAGAGGGAGAAGGAGACCATTGTGCATGCGAAGCTGAAATATCGTCCCAGTTGTAGGGAAAGATGAGCAAACGTCGTGATTCCCGTGCCTAAAAATATTCGAAGGCCAAGCACAAGAAAAATGCACAACAAAAATGAACTATTTGACAGGAAAGCAAAATTGTGGCTTTTTCATCGTGAGCATTTCATTCTGGCTTGTGCTGTTTCTGATGTGGTTTCTCTAGACTTCAGCACCAGCCTGCTGGTGTGTCTGTTTCCCTGGCAGGAGTAAACTGTGTGTGAATTCAAATCCATGCAGGATACTCCACCAGTGCTTTTATTCAAGAGAAAGTAGATTATTGAACAAAACCCATCAAGGCAGGAAGAAAGGAAAAAGGCTTTATTTAACAGTTTCTGGAAAATGCATGGTGTTAATTGACAGCAAAAAACCCCCTACGGGGATGAAACCATAAAAGCTCAGGGGAAGCTTATGCAATGTGCGCGCTCACCTCAAATGTCGTACCCTGTAAACAGTGGAGACACAGCCTGAAGTCTCATGGGTGGGGTACAGGGTGAATCTCTCCCCACTGACATCTTGCTCTCCAGGGGATGGCAAAGGCTGCCCAAGGTCCCGCTGCTGTAACCAAAGGGTGGAGCTTTGCACAGGTTCTTTAAGTGTCACACTTAAAGGATGGGTTTATTCAGTGCTATGCGGCATTTTAAACGAGTCCAGGCTTGTTGGATAAACCATTTTAGAAAATTGTCTTTAGGAGCTGGTTAGTTGATTTTTCAGCAGAAAACAAGTTTTTGATGGAATATACTTTTCTGAAGAGTTCTCTGACAAAACAGAGTGCAGGCTGAAGCACTCTGTCATCAGAGCTGAGGGCATTCCTTCAGCTGTACCTGTAAGCAGTGCACAGCCCCCCGAGGGAGCCGGGGGACAGTCACAACAGAGCTGTGACTGTGGTACTCCAGCCATGTGACCTGTCCCCTGGGGAGGAATGAGGCTGGGGCACACCATGAACCATGCAGTTAAGCAGTTATAGCTTAGCATATTAAGCTGCCTGGCCCTGGAAGATATCAGTGTTTTAATTTTTCATGCTGATTTGAGACTGAAGCGTTCAGTATCAAACCATGTTCCAGGGCAGAAACCTGAGGGATAGTTCTGTTTGATTGTATTCCAAAAGAATTCAAAAGCATCATTTTATGCACTGGAAGAGATAGCTCTGATTCCCTAAATTGTGCCCTTAGTTCTCACAGATTGTAATTAAAATGATGGGTCAAAAATCCTTATGCTCTCATTCCTTGAAATTAAGCTTGCAGGTGCACATACCCCTGGACTCACACAGCTGATACGCAGGCATCAGTTTGTGGCTTATTACAGCGTATGATGGACACGATTTTCCTATTGCAAGTCTGACCATTCTGTAATTATGCTTTCTTATCAGCCTGACCTTCTGGAAAGCAATGACTGAAGACAGATTTTCATTAGACTTTCCTGTAGTTTGATGAAGTCAGAAGAATGTTGTGCCCCTTAGAACTGAATAATTTTTCCCCCTTACAACCGCATGAGAGACCTCTGGCTCAATATTCAACCAATATATTTTTTTCTAATTATTATTTTTTTTCCATTCAGTCCAAATTTATCTTCAGTGCTGAAATCAGGCTCCCTTCTCAAGCTCTGACAATCTTCATGTACTCCCAGCTGGGAAAAGAGGGGGTCAAATAGCTGAGATGAGTCTGGTTCTTCTAGCAGAGCTGAGCTTGGGCACTATTAAATTGTTATTGCTCTATACCAGTAAGTAATAGATAGCAAAAATAGCAACATCCCAGGTAATTTTCAGGAATAACTTACCATATCTGTTTCTGTCACATTACAATCCCAACCACCACTTGTAGAAACTCTGCATCTAAGGCCAATATTATTATCCACCTTTGATTGCCTTGTATCTCTAGAGATGTGCTGTAGCCCGTTGTTTTGGGTTAACACAAACCAATGTTGTTGCATATTTATATACACAGATTCCTATACACCAAACTTACTTGTTTGATCAGAGGTTAATACATGGATGCTACTTTTTGTGTAATTTCTTTGACAGTTTCTTAGTAGCTGTCTTTCATCAGAATAAATCTCTGTGCCTAGGAACATCACAGACTAACCTTCTGTAAAACAGACAACACTGAATTATTTTCTGCTTAACATAATATTCACGGTATTTCCCTGCTGAAATGTCCTACGTGGGTAATAAATATTTAATGAACAATGGTCTGGCCGGTGACAAGATACTAAGAACTCCAGAGAAGCCCTGTCAGACTTCAGCTGCTGCTGAGAACTGGAATTTGGATTAGTTTATGAACAGGAAGGTAATTTTTTTTTGGATGCATTTTTATGCACTCGATATACTAGTAGGTTTTAGAAAAACATTAAGATTAATTTACATCAGCCATGCATTCAATAAAATGGAGCAGTTTTAGGGTCCCTGGATTCTTTTGTTGCTTGATCTTAAACTTCACCAGCTAGGTTGAAGTAGGGATGCCTCTGTTATACTCTACTGCAACCATTTTTGTTTCATTTTTGCCCCATCCTGTGACTCCCTTCCAAAGAAAAATCAAACTGTTTGATATCTTTGAAATCCTATGTGCTTTGGTGACAGAGTTCTGTGGCTTCATGACTCCTGTGCTAGGAGAGCATTTGTGTAGATCAGTGAGACGCTGTAAAGAAATCTCACCATTTCTGTGAAAACCTGGGGTCGTACGGACTCGGGCACAGGTTTACCTGTTTTTAAAGGCCAGATTATGACCATCAGTCTCATCCTTTCCATAATCTGGGCTATGAATTTGACCCAGCTGCTTGGCTATTGGTCATTTGCATTACAGTGACCGGGCAGCCGAAGGTTTTCCAGCTTTCTCAGTAGGATCAAAACTGACAAGTTTAGCTCTTACTTAAAAGCGTATTTCTTCAAGAAACCAGCACAAGAACAGTGCAATTGAGTTTGATAACAGTAAAAGGTAGTAAAACGGCGTTGTTGCTAACTTTGTGCTGCAGCTTTTGTGGTCCACTTTATTTAACAAGATTATCTCTGATTTGATAAATTTATTTACTTGTTAAGACCACTTGTGTGAAAATAAACCCTGTCAGGGGCCACCATGCGAGCGGACAGCTCTGGCATTTGTATTCCGTCAGCTGCAACGTGGGTAGAAATGCTGACTGCTTGTCTGATGATAATTCTTTAATTATACATCAGATATAACCTAAACCCCAGTTCCGACTGCACATAGAGTAAGTCCTAGTGAAGACAGATCAACGTGATGTGCATCAACTAGAGGACTGTTAGGGATAAATATTAAATCTATGATGACTGCAAGAAAGAGGATATTTAATTTACCACCATAGTTCAGCCTTTATTGTCGTGTTGGAAATAGGAAGATATGGCTTACTCTTCTGTAATTATGGTGAGAGGGGCTAGACAAATAATGCTCTGTGTAAGGAACCAGCCATTTTTCCATCTCCAGTTCATTTTACAGCAGCAGAAAATATATAACTTTTTTTTTTTTTTTTTTTTAAAAAAAAAAACCACCTTAAATATCTTACACCTTTTAGGCTCCTCTCATTTGGCATCAAGACCGTTCTCGCACAGACCCACAAACGTCATGAAGTGTAACCCTGCAGCATCTCTTCTACCAAGTGTGCTCTTGCTCCTGAGATGGACCCAGAACCTTATGGCTTTCAAAATGCTTCTCAAATAGTATTTGAAGAATTGTGGAGTCTTTAAAGAGTTGGGGGTCTTGGGGGGTTTCAGCCCATTTTCTCAGTCTCTAACAGCTCAGCTCAAGAGTGTGTTCTGCCCTTTGATTCAGGCACAAGTGCAGACGTGTTCAGTCATTCAGAGGCTCAACTTACGCTGTATTTAAGATGAAAAAGTGAAGGTAACTCCAGAGAGTTTAAAGTCAAGAAGCAATGGCAATAAATAAAACCTGTTTTGAATATACAAGGGTGACACAGAGATACCCTCTAGATATAGCTGTGCCACTTTTTAATACTTCTCCGCTATCACATGCCTCTGAAAGAAAAAAGGCTCTGAAAACAAGCTTCTGTATCTCTGCTCTGAAGGATGATGAAACAGCCTGGCTCAGATTGTTCCGATGGAGAAATAACATGGAAAGAGCAAATGCCATATCAGTTTGCAATGCACATCTTCCCACAGAAAATCACCAGTGCTCCTTTGCTAACTCAGCTTAAACAGCACATTTTAAGGACTGCGTTACTGTCTGTCAGTTAGAACTCTGACATTATCTGATTAAGCTATTTTTTTGCTGGGCATTTATTTTGCCTGTTTATCCCCTTGCATGATAGAAGCAGTGTAGTACTGCATGTTGTAATTGAACCCCAGCCTGCAACTAAACACCATGCAGATAGGATTACAATAAAATGCAGTCAAAATTCCAAGTAATATTCCAAGTATAACACCTCCATCATATTTTCCATTTTGCCCTCTCACAGGTACTCAGTCTTATTTCTGTTTCTCTGATTAATGGTGTTATCTGATGTTCCCTTTTCCAAGGTCCTGCAGGGCTGTGCCCCTAACAGAGGGCATCACTCCTGTTGATGAGCAGGGATGGGGCCCAGTCCACTTCCATGTGACAAAGACTTCTTCAGAAACTTGCTCACGAGACTCTGGAAATACTCCCCTTTGGCTTATGTCTTTTCTCATTGTTACATATGGCAAAAAAGAAGAAAAAAAAAAAAAAAAAAGAGAAAGGCTTATACACCAAACTTTTAAATATCCCACCTCTTAAACAATGCTCATTGTTGTGTCCACAGAAGAAATGCCCCCTAGCCAAAGGCAAACCGGAGACTCTCACTCTCTTCTAGGAGGCATCTGAGGAGGGATGCAGCTGACTGGAGTTAGATGAGCAGCCAGGTTGTAGCTGGTGGGTTATAGCAGCCCTTGGAGAGCTGGGTTTGTAACAGGAGCCATCAAGGGGCCATAAACTATTGAGGTGCTTCTAGTTACTACAGTAATAACTGAAATCAAGTGTGTGTCAAACATGCTTTTCCCTTTCCAGCCTACTGAAAGGATAACAAACATAATGATGATTCACCATGTTCTTTGCAGTATTTGTGTGGCTTTATCCTGCAAGAGATCAAAGCAGAGCTTGTACTCTCATGAGCCAACTGACACCTTCCTATTTTTGTAAGGGTTGTTTGGAAGACATTTGTAATTAGATATGCAGAAGGAGTAAAGGCATAAACGTACAACACCAAGAAATTAAATTCTTCAGACATAAGTCCCTCAGAGGGAATGACAAGTCATGTCATAACATTATTTATATTTCAAGACATTTAGGTTCTTTTTTTTTCACAGTAAAATGTAAACACAACTTTGACTAGAAATCATTTACCACATACCTTTTAGTAAGTATGTGAATACTACAGTTTTATTCAAGAAGTGATGATTTTTCTTCAGTTCTTTTTAATCCTTCCTTTTAATAAATGTTGATATTGAAACAGAAACTGTAATCTGTTTTTTTTTTCATGTGTGGTCATGCTAGGAAAAAAAATCTTGAGTGCTCAGATCTTATTTGTGAGATTCCGAGTCCTCATCTATTATTTTATCCAAGTGGAAACAAAAGTATAGACAATATGTAGCTGTGTTACCACAGATTTATGCTAAACTATAAGCAATCTCATGACCATCATGCTTTTAAATAATATCAGACTTCTAGGTGTAAAAATTTCCTAGGTGCAGTCGTACTGTATCAGGACACAGAAGAAAGCTGATGGCCATTAAGTGTCTGTTCCTTTTTTCATCTTTTAAACTCTATAATAATAATAATTTTAGAAGTAACTATATAGATTTAGTATATAGCAATCATAAAACCTGGCAGTATATAAAAATATATAGTACTTCCATAATTAATTAAAATTTTTGGCCATTCTCAAGAAAAAATATGTTCTTTCCTTAAATTTCTTCTGACTCTGAAGTTCAGCTTTGGAAACATATTTACAGATACAAGGCTGTCCCCTTTCAGAAATGTACTGTTGTTAGATTTCTAGTTTATTTTCAATATTTTCATGGAAAACTCATCCTCCTGCGTGCTAAACCAGCATAGAATCTTTTTCTGCTTAACAAATACTGGTTGTCAGACTTCTGGTGTAATAAACATTTCCTGCGTGAAAGAGAAAATTTATTCTTCTCGCAGAAAGAAATTTTGTAGGACTTTCCTACAGTCTTATGCTTCCTATATTATCCCCCCTCCCACCTTGCCAGAATTGTGGATGGGTAGTATGTGGCACAGATTTGTAACAGCAAAATACAGTCCTGGAAGTCAGTGCAGGCTTCTCTTTCTACCATTTTAGCCCTCAAATTCACAATGTAAATAAAAAGAACACATAACTTCACAGCCATGAACGTTATGACCATCCATTAGGGATACAAAATCCTAGGAGGAGAGTGATTTTATGTCAGAATATCTGATGTTATATTTTAAATGTGATAGGACCAGGGACAGTACATAGATGGTTGGGTTCAACTCCCCTAAAATACACTTCTAACATTTGGATCAGATTTCTAGTCCAAAAACTGATTGATCCACCATCCTAAGTGTTCTCAGTATTTAACTTTGAGTTGAGATGTCCCAGCCCCATTGCTCCTTCCAGTACCAAGTACAAGTCAAGCTGTGTTGTGGCCACTTGCCTGATGGCACTCAGTGGCCCACTTTCAAGCAGTGTTACCAGGTTTATTTGTAGTTCCTGTAACAGAGACTTTGCTGGAGGGTAGCAATAGATTTCAGGTTTTCACTCCTTGGTAGGGGTTAGCAAAGGCTTCCCCAGTGGCTCAGAGAACTGTAGGGGAAGCAGGCACCATTAACATGTTTTTGGATTTGTTGCTTTGAGTCTTGGGGAAAAAAAAAAAAAAAGCACTCCTGAGGACTGCTGATTTATTTTGTTATTTCAATGTAGCATCAAAGAGTGATTTCCTTTTTCCTTATGGCTATGAATATTTTCCAAAACCTAAGTAAACCACACTGGCATTTGGTATCCAGTGTAGAAGTGCAGCCTGTGCTCTTGCTGGAAGAGGCTGTAAGTAGGCAATGCACAGGCAAAAAAAGGAAAAAAAAAAAAGTTTGTTTTAGCATTAGGGCCCTGCAAGTTCTACAAAAGGCATTGATGAGAGAAAAGTGGCCTTTGCTGCTGATACCTCCCATTAAAAACACTCAGTTCAGTAGGGCTGAATTGGAGGTCCATGGCCGTCTTGTTCTCTATCGAGTAACTTGCAAATGATGACTGTAGTAGAAACAAAGAAATAATTTATGGCTGGTACATCAAAGCTTAGCTACAAAAGGTCATTATGGAGACAGAAGCCGAGGACAGAGACTTTTGTTGGCTTCTGTTGGTCTGGGATATGGAAATCTGGGATATGCTACTCTGCAAGGAAGGTTTCCTGGATGCCTTTGGTGGAGATCTGGAAGGATAAAAGGTCAGCTAAATCTTGCAGAGTCCCAAAGGAAAATAAATGCTCATTAAAAAAAAAAAAAAAGGAAGAAAAGAAAAAAGGTATTAGGTCACCAACAGGACACCTGCCCTATCCTCCCCCCGCCAAAATATCTAACCCCAAAACAAGATAAAACCCTTGTTCCAGGTAAACTTATGACTGGTGAAATCTACCTTAGTGAATTCTGAATCCTTCTGAGTTTCTGTGTGAAATCTGTTTTTGATTTTGCAGAAGGATTTGTAGCAGCTGAGTGAGCTGCCTGGCCAGGAGACCCCTGCACACCCCGGTTGTCTCATTGCACCTTGTGTGGCTGTGACCCTCCTCCCTGGCACTGCCCTTTTACTTTGGTTAGACCTCTAATTTCCAATTACTCTGAGAGATGTCCTCTTAACCATCACCTTTTAATCTAGACTTAATTATCACCATCTCCCCTTCTCCACTCTCTCCACATTTCTCTCAGGTTCAAGATTTCATGAGTGCTCATCGGTTCGTACTGGAAATAGCCTGAATTGCATAAAACCAGACTATATCTGAAAAGCTACATATTCGGAGACTTTCAATAAGCTTCAGCCCATCTTTTCACTCCCTGAACAAAAGGAGAGGCCCAGCATTCACTTCTGTGTCTACTTCTGTAAAGAGCCTACAAAGCTTGTATAAAAGCAAAGTTAAAATGCTAAGTACTGTGAGACTCTGAAGTATAATAGCATAACACAAACTATTACCAAAAACTCTGTAAAGGCTGCATTGCCTTCCAGAAGTGAGAGGGCACCGTGGTTTCTATTGTCTTTGATTACCATATGTCACATGTTTAAACAATCATAACTGATATTAACCCTTTTACAGAAGAAATCCTGAGTCTGTCTAAAGCCAGATGATGTTGCCAGTGGGATTCCACCTTCAGCTGTGTCAGCCAGAGTCTTTCTCCAATTTGGGTGTATTTTTACTGAGCATAACCCCTTTTTTTTTTTTTTTTTTTTTTTGTCTACTAGACTAGTGTGTGATGTGTCTGGGAAGCTGCAAAGCTCTCAGTGCCTGATGTCAGGCAGTTCTCGGTATCTTCCAAAACTGGAGCACCTGGTTTGTTCCCAGCCCAACTACAAAGGCAAGATTGAGCTTCCTAGGACATGTGGCTCCAGGCTCCATCCCATGAGAAAAGTCTCATAACATCTCTTTTCAGTTGCAATAATAGTGTCTTTCTTCAAGTACAGGGGTCCCATATTGACTGTCAGAGTGCAGGATGGCTACAATTTTGACAAAGAACAAGGAAAAGGGGAAGATTTCTGTGTCTCTAATTCCACAAGTGTGATGTTTTCATGTTTAGAAACAAAATACCTGATAAGCATGGACAGCAAAATATACTCCAGGTTTGGTTTTGTTGTTTTTTTTTCCTAAAAGTGTTATTTCCACCTTCTGTCCCTTTTAAATGAAAAGTAACAGCTGTTGTGATGTAGTAATGTTCCAAACTATGGCTTTCACGCATCAGTATGTACAAACACATGGATATCTTTAAGGGACTAAAAAGGTATTCTTATGAAATGTACTCTCAGGCTTTGGTTATGAATTTAAAATTTAAAATTACATCTGTACAAGAAAAAAGTAACTTTTTCTCTTCTTATCTTCATGGCAGTATTTTCTAATGCCACAAGAACTCAGCATAGGAGGGAGAGGGACCTGTTGGAGCATGGCCATAGGAGGCTACAACAATAATCTGAGGGTGGAACCCCTCTGCTGGGAGGCCAAGCTCAGACAGTTGGGTTGTTCAGCCTGGAGAAGGGTCTGGGGAGCCCTTCTTGTGGCCTTCCAGTACTTCAGGTGGCCTGTCAGAAATATGGGGACAGACTTTTGAGCAGGGCCTGGTCTGACAGGACAAGGGGTGATGGGTTTAAACTAAAGTAGGGGAGATTTAGATGAGAGAGAATGAAGACATTTTTTTACAATGAGGGTGGTGAGACCCTGGCCCAGGTTGCCGAGGTTCCTGGAACCATTCCGGGTGAGGCTGACTGGGGCTCTGAGCAACCTGCTCTAGTTGCAGATGTCCCTGCTCACTAGGGGGTGGTGGTGGGGGTTGGCCTAGATGACCTTGAAAGGTCAAAAAAACTAAAACCAAAACCAAAACAAACCTGACCAAATTCTCTTAGTGCAGATCTCCAAACATGTAGGGCTGGCCCCACCTGCCTGGGCCTAGGCCTTGAGAAGCAGATGCCTTCTGTTAGCACCAAGTTGTACACTCCCCAGCAGTGAGTTTGGCAGGAAAAAGGCATCTGAACACATGCAGGAAAATGAACCAATCTGGGAAATTTTTTGTATCATAAAGGGAGAAATGGGAAGGGTTGCTGGAAAGAGTGGGACTGCTGAGCACTCTGTGCACAGAAGATTTTGAAGCTGTTTGAATACACACATAGCTGTTTTTGACACTCTCACAATGGAAAGATTTCTCTTCCTTGGATTAGTAATAATTTTATTTGGAAGCCTAATCATGGCAAAAAAAAAAAAGTAAACAAAAAAGAACATTTCCAAATTACCAGAACAAATGCTCTGATTAACCTAATCATGACTTTTTTTTTCCTCCTGCATATTTAATTAATGTTGGGGTTTTTTGGTTTTGGTTTTTTTGTTTTTTTTTTTTTTTCCTGAGATGGTGATTATTTTGTTCAATTTCATGATCAGAAATGTGAATATTTTCCTGAAACAGAAAAACAAATCACAGAGCTCTGAGAAATCCCCCCAGGCAGGTGTAGGGAATGGAACTGCTGATAGATTTGTTTTCATTAGGTACCTGAATGCATTACAATAATTATGTCAGTTCTGAGCTTTTCCCATCTGCAGCCCAGCACTACAGCATGTTGATTAGTAAATAAAAAAAAAACTGAAGGGAACAGGCTGGAAATATGAAGATGAGGGACACTGGGCTTCACAAGAGCAAGGAAATGATGAGGCAGGTTCCTCATTATTCAGCAATGGGTTTAATTCTGAGCGCTTTCACAGGAACAAAAGCATGCACTTGACAATGATTTGTATGATTTCTGCACGACCATATTCTGGGCAGGAAACCAACTTCTGCTAAAAATGCTTCTTTAAGTGGTGCTGACTGGAAACGTTCAGATAATGGAAACACTAACATCTGCATGACTCGGGTTTTTTTTTTTTCTGCTTAAGGCTAGAGGTAACTTTAAAATAAAATAAAACTATGTTTCGAGACTCATCCCCATTGCAACTATAATTGCATCAAGTGGGTGCAGGATGCTGCTTTGGAAAAAGCCTAAAATGGTAATTTTTCCTACAGAATTGCCTCTATGGGGAAGTCTGAGACCCTTTAATTTGCTCCGTGTTTCCCAGCTGCTGAGTGAGTACCCAGGCGGTAGCACTTTACAATCTAGTAATAAGAGCAAGATCCCCACCTCCCTTATGCCAAGACACACTCAGGGTAACTTCTGCTGCTCTCTGTGGTGTTACTTCAGTTCATCACCATGTGATGGGAAGCAGAATTTGGTCCCGAATTAGCTCAAATTAATCTGGTACTAATGTCGCTGATTACAACTCACTGTGATGATTTAGACAATAAAATACAACTCATTGGTAATCAGTTAACATTAAGGCAAGCAAAACTGTGAATTAATGTAGGAGAAGAAAGACTTTGCATTTTCAGCTGCTTTCAATGCTGGTCTAATTAAATTTCTTTAATGCAGTCAGAAATTAAAGGGAAGCGTACTAATTAGTCCTTGCAGTGATGGGAAGTTTGGTGTAAAGGCAGGAAGGGCTCATGCTGAGCTCTGTGCTTTTAGATTCAACCATGTGTTGGTATTTTGTGGTTGAAAAATGGCAGTGATATGAAGCGTGTAGGATTCATTTCACTTAATACAAGTAACAGCTTTTGGCCTGGTATGGGGAAGGTAAGTTGTAATAATTTTTCAGTGCTTCTGGAATATGATATGATAAACTTGGCTAATGTGCTTATTTTACAAGTGATTCTCAAAGTGACACTGTGTTGCTGGAGCACGGGAAGAAGCACTGATTTAAATAAAACCTGCATGGATTCAACTCGTAATTTAAATGTGCCACCTTGAAGTGTTGTGTATCCCATGCCATTTTTGTGGCTCCAATGCTTATATCCCAAATCTGTTACAGTATTAATACCAGTATTAATTCTCTGGTATATAATGATCTTTGTGGTAAGGACAAAAAAATTTGGGCTATTACTCTGGACTTCAATTTAAACAGTAACTTGGAACCTCTTTTGAAAAAAATGCAAGGTTTATTGTTTTATAAGACAGGCTTTTCCTGGAATCACAAAATGTTATTGAATGTAGTTAATAATCTACAACCTATTGCTTTAATTAAGATACAATTGTAAACAAAATGTAAATGTTAATTTTTTGAGCTTTGAGTTCAGTTATTGACCTTTGTAGACTAACCAATGTGGGAAACGAACAAGGAAATGTCTCTTTGATTTGCTAGTTATCAATAATACTCTGTGTAATTACCATGGAAAATGTAGTGTTTCATTATTTTTATTATAACAAAAAAGGCCCAAACTGTAGATAATAGTCACAAGGCTCAATTAAGCTAAAGCATGTGGTTATTGCCCTACCAATATATAATTTTAATCTGTTCAGATGTCTGACAGCCCTACTAATATCTTCCATCAGCTGTTTAATATTTTCTGGGTTTTAATGTATAATATTTCTATGATTCTTTCTCTGATATGACCTCTTACACTCTAATTATATTCTAATAATAATTTTTGGAATCAATATTATCTGGAGTGTTGCAGTAGTAATGCTAATGAGTGAATGGTGGAAGCTTTTTTTTTTCTCATTCTGTTCTTTCAATTTCTTTAATACTATACTGGTAGGTCTTACAAAGATCCTGTAATTAGTGATTGAATTAGTAATGGACTGCTGAATTTAGCGCTCAAAGATAGTGTGGCTGGGGTGGGCTCTGCAAAATCCAAGGCTGTTTATCCACAGTAATTTTAAGTAGTCAGGTGTAATGTCTGGGAGCAATACATAGGAGATCAGAAACAGTTCAGCATTGAATTTCATTCGGTGAAGATCTTTCCCAGACAGTTGTGTCAGCTCATGAGCGTTTAAAAGATTTAAAAAATAAAATAAACAAAACCAACAATGAAACCAACACAAAAAAACCCAACCCTACTGGACTCTTAGCAATACCCTCAGTTTTTGTCTGTGTTGAGAGCTACTACAGAGAAGTGTAAATAGTCTGGAAATCCAGATGGTGTTTAAGCCAAAGACAAAATTGGTGTGGTGTTTTTGTTGCTTGGCATGGTTAGGGAGGGCATCTGTCTTCATTGGGAAAAAAGCTGAAGCCATTCTTTTAAAAGATATTTGCTATCATTTCACATGGTGTCAAATATTATTTTGGTAACAATGACAGGTAGAACATGTGCAAGTATTTGCTACTTTGGTGGGTAGAGAAAATGGAGTGAGAAGAGAGTTGCTATGTCCATGCCATGGAGCGAGCTAAAGGCTGTTAGTTTCCTCTTTCCTCTTTCCAGCAAATCTTTGCTCAGTAACAAACTCACATACAAGCAGTCATGAATAGAAGAATGATGGATTGCCTGGGTGATCTCCATTAATATTTCAATTTAGCAGTGTAGTGTTCCACAGGACACATATGCAGAGAAAGAAAGTATTTTCTTTATCTAGAAAGGATTCACAAGAGCACACCTCTATTTAGTACTCACCCCAAGGCGTGTTATTTTGCCCAGTACACTGATATTACTGTTAATCAGTATTATTTACAATTACTTACAGTATGTCTGAGGGTTTCAGTGTATATTATTTTTGCTATGTATGTGCAAGACAGAGGAAAAAGTGAAGTTGGAGACATTTGTAGCAAGACTTTAAGTATGTGTCCCCAGTCAGTACAATGCTCTCCAGGTAAGGCATAATGAGGTATCTGAATCTTCAGAATTAATAACTGCTCTTGGAGCAGCCCTTACATAATGACAGAGATAGCTCTCAAGATATCGGAGAGACAAGATTGATGGGCTATGCAGCTGCTTATGCCATTTAAAAGACCTTCACAAGAAACAAGTCGGATTGCTAAAAGTGTTGTTTTAAATTAATGCCTGACTTTGAAAACAAATTGATGCCCCCCAAGATAATTGAAAAAGTTAGAAAACAATCAAGGAAGAACAAATTGAGACTCTGTAAGGGACAAAAACCACCAGATAAAGGAAGTCTGCTTCCAGAGCACAGAGGAGTTTTGCCCATTGGAGACTGATTTTTTTTTTTTTTAGGTATTTATTTATTTATTTTTATTTTTTCCCCTCTTCCAGACAGTGTAAATCTTGCCTTTGACAGAGGTAGGACTCGAATTAGACTCCCAGAATGAGCTTTATGTAGGGAGGTGGTGTATTCCTAGGTGCCTACCCCAGACACATGTATTAAAACAGAAATGGCACAATGACAGGAAAGCGATTGTAGTGGATAAAGCTGTGGCCGTTGTTTGAGTTGACTTTGGGGTGCCGGGGCTTGATCTGCCCTCCTGGACCAGCTGCCTTGATGGGGTGCCCATCTCCTTCCAACCCTTCTGGCTCTGACAGCCATCTCTTCACCTGACTTCAGTTCAAACCAGGTTGCCAATTCTAATTCAGGTGGTTTGTCTGAACACATAAATCATCCCATCCAGCAGCTTTTAAAATAATTGGGTCCACTCACTGCTTACACTGTGGTTTCATGACTTTCTAACAGTATAATGTGTCAAACCAATGGTATTGATTCTACAGTTTTATAATTAGTGATTAATGACTTATGTTCTCATGTTCATGAAGCTGAATTTCTCCATTGAAAGTAGCTGTTAAATGCTGTAACTGAGCATGTATAATTGAGGCAGATTAGCCAGAAGTCTAATATGAAAATATTGTGGAAAAAATAAAAATAAAAATCCCAGGAACTCTGCTGCATGGCCTTCAAATTTGGCTGTAGTTTAATAAATCTCCCTATATGTCACCCTTAGCTGTGGTGTGATTAGTTTCACTCTGATATTTTATGACAATAGCATTTCCATTTAATTTTTCTGTGTCAATACAAGCTCTCATCATGAACAGAATTTGTTTCTGGGCAAGTACTTTCACGCAATAAGTAAATTCATGGAGTGAATGCAGTTATATGGTAGCTGCTGAGAATCTTTATGGAATCAAATATTATTTGCTTGCCAGTATGGCATTTAAACAAATGCAGCACTACTAAAATGACAGTTTTCTTCAGTAGCAAGTAAAGGCTTATAATTTATTTGGTGGTACAATGGTCTCCTACTCAGGCTGTCCATCCCTTCTGTGTTCAGCCTCTCTAAATAACTGTCTGAGAATTCATTCCACTTTTTGAATTCCCATCTTTTGTCACTTTGTGGGCCAAAAGCATTTGCCAGCCCAGAGCTGAGACTTGCTCTGCATCCCTGGAGCTGAGGGGTGCAATGAAAACCCTGCACAGCTCTGCAGGTGCCCATTGCTTTCCTGACAGCAGCTCCAAGACTTCAAGTGCCCACTGTTTTCCGGTTCTGCAAGGGGCAATAATTTTCTTGTCTCAGGCTGGGATCTGAGAGTGTCAGCATCTTTTCTACAAGTCTGAGGGTTATCTGAGGCAGAGCTCAATGAAAGGGAAAATCTTCATTTGTACCTTACAATTACAGCAGATTTAGCTTCTGTGCTTAATTAAAAAAAAACCAACAACAAAACAACTAAAAAAAAAAAAAAAAGCACAAAAGCTTTAACTGCATGAACCTGGCCCTCAGTGGTTGTGAAACCGTTCTGTGTTTTGTACAGTTTTACAATAGGAGAAACTATTTGCCACACCAAGCATGTCCCTCTGAGGGGTAGCTGGGAGCATGCTGGAGGCATTAAGGTAACTTAAGTGCAGGAGGCTTAAGGTAATATCTAGAGAAATGTAGCAAGGGACCGGTAACGAGATGTGCTGAGTAATATGCAAGATAATGGTATGAACTATTTGTGTACTTATTTTGAAACACATTTCTTACATCAACTCCAACACCTTCAGGGAATAATTTCATTTCCTATTTAATTTCAGATGTTGCAAATGCCCGAAGGTTGTTATAAATTATGTATAGAAGTAAAAGTTGTGGCTTCTATTCTTTGTCGGATACGAATTTCATTTAAAATGAAACATGCCGTAGATCCACAGTTCACCGGGACATTAGCTGGTTTCATTCGCACGATTCTTGTCTTGATATCTGCAATCAGTGACTCTGAAAGGTGTGAAATGTTTTATGTTTCACTGCAGAGTAATCTACATGTTAAACAGCTCGTTGTGAGAGTCTGTTCATTTGGGAGAAATTCCAAAAGCTTAAAGTACAGAGGCACCGAGTCATATATCCAGGCTTTTACATATGATATTTTCATGAGTCATTTCCTTCTTTTCTGTAGCTAGTAGTAATATTGTTAATGCTTATATTCTAATTAAAGCCTCACATTCTGAACTTCCTGGGGATTTATAGACAATAATTCCACTGTTTTTTGATGAACTTAAGGTAATAGTAACTTGTACCAGTGCAGCAAAGCTCACTCAAACAACTTTGACTTGCTGTCAAGCTATTATATCTCAAAATTTGTTGTTCACAAGCTACCTTCAGGGGCTTTTTTTTTTTCCTTTTTAGAAATTTTTTTTTTACATGCAACTGAAGGAAAATTAAATCAGTATGCATTTTTCATGTGTGAATGAAAACATGTGCCATTACTTAGACAAATGGAGTTTATATCCTCTCCTCCTATTACCTACGGATTACAGATGCTTCTCAGACATCTCAAAAGGAGCAATAATTTTGCCATAGCACATACCTCTGGTTTCTATCATTACTGAAATAGCTGTCAAGGCAAGTTGCTAATGTCTGTAAGTCAAACAGGTTTGAGATGGGATGTTTCCATATTCCTCACTCTCAAGTGACAGTAAATAGGTCCATGCATCCCTGGAGGTGTTCAAAAAGCATGTAGATGTGGCACTTCAGGACATGGTTTAGTGGTCACAGTAGCACTGGGTTGATGGTGGGGACTTGATGATCTTGGATGTCTTTTCCAACCTTAATGATTCCATGCCATAAAAGCGCTTGGATCAGAGCAGATACACTTGAAAGGCTGGAGGTGTGAAATGTTTTTTGGTTCTAGCTTAAATGGTTCTAGAAGCCTTTAGCAAACATTGCTTATATTCTGGGATAATGGAAGCATTTTCTGGCTGAAGAAAAATAATGCATATCTATATATACACCCAAAAGAAATAGTATCTTATATGTGAAGTGGTATCAGAGGCTGAAAATCCTATCTTAGTTGCTGCAATAAGTAAAAGCAATTGCTAAAAAGCAATAAGTAAAATTGTGCTGAGTGTGGCCATGGCAGTTTATTAAATCCTGCTTATTATTTTGACAAGGTTTAACTCAGGCAAGTTGAGCTAGTGAAGAGTTTGCACTAGTGAGCATTCATTAAAAATGACTGCAAGGATAATACAAGTCATCATCGTTAGCAATAGCTGTGCTGTTATCTCATTAAAAATGCTTTGGTTTTAGTGTCTCCTACTTCAGTCACAGTTGTAGTAGGGGTAGTTGGTATCCTTTAATAATAAAAAAATATGGTTGGCTTGCATTATAGGAACTGAAGTGTTGAGCAGCTGCAGTATATGATCTGAACAGCCTCACTGTAGGTAGGCTCGGGTAGTTTGACTAATTAGAAGCAGGTGGAATATTTGAACATTGAGGGCAATAAGAGAGATGCTGCTTCAGGATTTGATGGTTAATGATCATAAGAAGATCATTTGCAGCAGCTGGTAATTAAAGACGGGATCTCTATGAGCAGAAAATTATGTGTTTGGGGATGAAAAAGGATATTCATTTTTTAACCAGGGGAAAGCATCTTGTCAATCAGAGACTTACACTTTCATTTTCAAATAGGTTTGGAGGGAGAAATAGATCTATCACTTAGAAACTCTGCCTTCAGACTGACCTTATCTGTTTATTACAAATGTATCCGTGACCGGATGGCTCATCATTTCCCTTGCACGCCCAACCTTTCTGCTTGAGGTTTCTCACTCAGATCTTGGCACTGCATGGAAATTAATGCAATAGCTGATGGCATTCAGTGACCTGTGTGGCAGCATCATATTTTGTCACTTTTTCCAGCAGTGTCCTGACAGAAGTCTTCACAACAGGCAGTGCAGTACTGAGAGACAGATTCTTCTGGTCTCGCTGCTGCTTTCCAGGGATGTCTCTGGACCATAACTACCATGGTCTGTCACCCATCCCTGTCTTTCTGTGACTGTGCAAGAAACAGTGTGGGTACAGAAAGGGACCTGATATGGAGCTGAGAGGGGAGCATGTAACCTTGTTACTGGGAGTGACATTTAAACTCGTGTTTATAACAAATCTGAACTCAAGCAATTATAATAATACAGGGTTGTGGGGTTTTTCTTTTTAATCATAGTCTGGGTTAATGTATTTTAGGAAGAAGCAGCACAAGTTTCTAATGGGATACAGTTAAATGGTTTCTGGGTGAATTTGCCTTCAAGTGAGCAAACAGGGTGTAGAGAAAGAATATTGGCATTTTTTTTTTCCAGCTACAACCAGAGTTGTGGTATATTGATGTCATTGAGCTTTGAATGTTCAAAGCATGGTTAAACTATTTAGTTATTATTTTAGCTGTTTGTGTACTACTTGTCAATCAAGTCAAATATGGAGTGCTCAACAAGATGTAATCTTTTGTCTGCCCCCACTTTATTTGTAGTATAAATCATAAAAGCTGATGCTGAGAATATTGTTTGTCTGCCTTGAGGGCAAGGAAGGTAGAATTTCCAAAAGTACCTGGTCCTGCTGTAATTCTTCCTCATATAATGGAGAGAAGTGAGGGTGATGTTGAGGGTCACCATATGAACGTCTTTGTTGAGCCACTTCATACAACAATGCTATAAAAACGTGGAGGTCTGAGACAGCAAAAGGGGGGTGAGGGGTGGAACAGCTATTGCACAGTGACATTTTTCTGAAATGCTTATCCACTCAGGAAATCTGCCAATTTAACTGCAGACTTAATCATGCTGGCTGAGTTGTGCTGAAAATGCTTGAGCCAGGCTACTAAATTGTAGCCATCTCAAAACAAAGCATGGGGCTTCAACCCAAGAGTACTTCTTCTGTACACAAAGTTACCTTCTTTTCTTAAAATAAGTAACACTTGCTATAAGTGCAGCTCTTTTTCATGTATCTTAAGTATTGTGATGTCATAGGTTGTAAATACAGGAAGAAATGGAGTACACCAAAAAAAATTTACAAGAAATAATCTTTTTTATTTGCTATAAAGGTTTGCAATAAGTACAGTTATAGTCAATTGGACTGAGTCGCTATGGAGGAATGTGGATCTATTTTAGCTGACAATGAAAGCACAAAGTCTCATATCTGATACAGTTTTATGGTTACGATTAAGCCCTTTGGAAATTGGGGGTCCTATGCAAAAGTGCCAACAGGCCACCAAGTATTGTTGGTACTCCCAAGAGTTTCTATCATAAATGTGTTCATGCACTTCTTGAAGGCTGAGCAAGAACCACATACCCACTGCAGCTGTGAAGTTATGTAGCTGGTTATATGAATACACATTTGAATTCATGGAGAAGTTCTGGCTTTGTATTTTCCTCAAAGAAAATATAATTTTGTAATATCTGAAATACACACTCTGAAAGTTTTACTATCTCTTTAAAAGTGGAAGAGAATATAACATTCTTTTCTCTCCTTATATTCCTCTGCTACAAAATATTCAAATGAGCTCAGTTACAATGTAGCAGCAAATTCTGTTCTCTGACAAAAAAAAAGAAATCATCTTGAAACATTTTCAGTGTTTCCATTGGTCTAGGCAAACCATCAGTCAAAATAAATCACAGCAGCACATTGGCTCCATTAAGGCAAAATCCTGTGTTGTTACTGCCAACAAAGGTTTGCGGCTCTTTTAAATGTGACATAACCTTGGTTGGTGGAGAGTTTCTCTTGGGTCAGGGGAAAACTCTTTTTCAACCTCTTTTATTCTGGAAACTTTGTGTTTCCAGGGGGTCCAGTGCAGAGGCAAAATGAAGTTGCTGTGAGCAAATGCTGAAACCATAGTCTTCTGGTAAAAAAAAAAAAGTGGCTGCTGGGACACTTTTTCTGAAGCCATTAGACAGCCACAAGCATCTTCAATGTTTTAAAAATACATATCTAGAAACCAGTAAAAAGCTGGAAGCTCCAACTTATCTGCTTATCTTTAAATACTTAACAGCACAAGATATGATCTTCCTGGTTGGTCCTTGCTAAGTCTGTAGCCAGCATTTTCTGACCTATGGCATGACACTAGCTCATAATATTATTGTGTATTCTGGATTAATGGGTCCTCTTAAATCATTTAAATAAACAGATGCTGTCTGCTAACATAGCTATGAGCATTTGTTAGCTGTAAATGATTTAGATGACACTCTTTATGGAATAGTTATTTTGAATGTGCTTGTGGGCTGGAAATATTTATGTCAATAAAGACCAGCAAGGGGAGCAGTTCTAATGGAAGGGGGGGGGGGGGGAAGATAAAGGAAATATAATTAACATGTAATGATTTATTAATGATGCATAAATATATAAAAAAGATCATTATACTATTATCAACAGTTCTAGGCAGTTCAAGGCGGGAAAGTGCCAGCATTAAGCATCTGGATTAATGATGAAAGCTCCCACACCCATCTCACAGTGCTTGGAGCCCAAGTGCTTCTGGCATCCCAGGGGATTGCAGGGCTGGGACTGAGGAGCGGGAAATCCCTGAGATGAGCTGTTTCATTGCTCCATGGCATGCTGTGTCTCTGCAGCCCAGCTGTGGTGGGCAGGACTTAAGAGCTCCAGGTCCCTAGTACTTTCCTGGTGACTGTGAACCTCATTTTATCTATATTTCTGTGTTTTATGCTCACCTGGCCCCTCTCCCCATTGTAAGCACAAGCAGAGGAAAAACAGGATAATTCCTTCTGCTTCCCCAGGTCCTGCCCTGTGGGTGTTTAAATGAGAAGCTGAGTGTCCCTGAAGGTCAGAACCTCTTGGTAGCTAAGGAGGGTAGTTGATTCAGCTGTCTTTGTGTCAAAGGTTGTTTATTCCTGAATTACATAATGCAAGGGAGGAGTCTGTCAATGGAGGGAAGCAAAGATTTGTTTTTTAAATGTGATTTAGTTTAATTGTGGGGTATTTTTCTGTCTGATCCAACTTGGGGTTTTACAGTGCTATGAGAACAGAGAGCTCTTTTGTGTAAGCCATTGCAGATGATCCATGTGTCCTCATTATGTTAAGACAGAGACAAGAACATTTAGGCAGCTGCATGTCTGCCTGGGGATTTGCTTCCTAAAATGGAAATCACTTAATTTTATTATTGTTACTTTGGGTAATTTCACGGTGCTGAAAATTCCTCTCAGACCAACTAAACAGTCTCAACAGTAACTTTGAGTTAGTCTAAAAGATATCCTGGTCACACAGAAATATCTCTGGGCAACAAGTGAACCCACAATATTTGTTTCTGTACGATACAATTTGATTTTTAGAAAATTTGCCCAGTATCAAGTGACCAAAAGAGCTCTGATGGATAGATTAAAACATGACCAATTGTTTTGTGTAGGTTGCTTAATAAGGGAAAATTTCCATCTTATGTAAGGTTCTTCTTCCAGGCCACCAGTGGATGGTGTGATGGAATTTGGGATGACTCAGAGCATCTGAGTCACTATGTGTTATTGACCCATCAAACAACACAAGAAATGCATCCAGAATTAAATGTCCAAACACTTCCATCAGATCATTCCTCTTCCCTTAACCTCCTTCACAAGCTGCCCTTAAACAGCACTGTGCTCTCTGGTCCTACATACCATCCCTGGTCTCACTGTAAAGCCCTGCATCATTGGGGCTCTAAGTGGTCACTGGTGTGCACCTGCATAAATCCGGTTGCAGCACATGGGTCTAAATCAAAGCTGTCTGTGGGACATGGTTAATAAAGAGAGTTTTGAGGCATTGTACTGGCTTATTGGCATAATCATTATATTTGGCATACCTCTACTTCTTGTGTCCTGGAGAATGTACGCATCTTGCCAAGGCGGAGCTATTTAATGTTAATTTGCTGGCAGAGTTAAGCATGGTGTTCTACCTTATGAGTTTTTATTGTATTCAAGGCTATATTATTTATTCAGCTCATACTCTGGCCACCTTTTTCCCTAATAAATAATATAATCAGTGTAAATGCATTTGGTCAGATGTAAAAGGGCCAGAGACAAGAAGGGGTGTGAAGAACAAGTGGGAGAATAACTGGATGTGGCTCTGGATGCTGTTAGTTGGAGATGCCCAAACAAAACTCAGATGTCATAATAATTTCCAGTGTCTGTGCAGAAAGTGTGGCATTCCTCAACTCATGGACTACAGTGAAGAGAGCAGCTGCATCCAAGTTGCTGACCAACAGCAACCCTTTCTGAGCAGCTCTTATGGTTCATCTGCTGAATTTTATTCCCTTGAAGTTTAATGGAAATGTAGGTGAACCAAAACTGAACAGGATTTTGCTCTCTCGTGCTATGACCGACATCTGTTACTTCATTTATGCAAAGAGAAATAAATATAGGCAGCAGTGGCACTCTTTGGTTGGTGGTTAATAGGTGAAATACTTACCAAATAACTACCAATGTGTCATGACATTGAATTTAAATTTTGTTATATTCAGCCTATGTTGCAGTCTGCAAGTATGGATGGACTTAAAGTTTTTGTTATTGTCATCGATCTATATGCAATAAAACCTAAATAATCCTTAAGACATGAGACAATTGTTGGGGTTGTGGGCTTTTTGGCAGTACAGCTGCTTTGGATCTGATCCACGTTTTCAGTCAAACCAGACTGTGCTGGAGCAGTTCAGGTTGTTCTGTGTAATGAAAATTGAAGTTGCTACCAATAAGAGATTCTTCGCTACGCCAAGGTGTAGTGGGTAGCGTATATATCCTGGGGAGTAAGGCTCATCCTAAGGTCCTACTGCGGAATTAAGAGAATGATGTGGTGTGCACTATACCATAGTATTAGGTGCTCCTTAATACTACAGATGTTATAGTGAGATGAATTCATGCTATTTGTCTTGTGGAATAAGCAGGGGTCTATTGTGGTTCAAGCCTCATTGACTTGAACTTGCGTTGCTTATTGGTGATGAAGGAGAATTAAAAGATTGATTTTTATTTAAAAAAAAATAAATCTCAAGTGATTTGCAGAACTCAAAGTTGGATAATTCATATTAAATGTAAAAATTGAGAGAATGTGTATGAAACCCCTTTAGACCAATTCCACAGAATCCATTTGCAGTCTATAATAAGTTTCTCATGACTACTTAGCAAAAGTATAATTTATGGAAGTATTATATATAAACAAGTGTAGAGGCTGGATAAAAGACCTTCCTACGTATTATCTAGACTGAGAGGGTGAATAAAATAGTTCAGCTTGTTCTGTGCATATTTCCATTTAAAAAAAAATAAAATATATATGTGCCCTAAGGAGAGTTTGACTTGATGTGTTGCTGTGGTTATCATGGAAAGTGCCTGAGAGGAATATTCCTGTATTTCTGCCTAATTACTGGGGCTAACTTTTGATGGAACTATGAACTAAAAGTACCATGAATATGTCCATAGAAAATGCTTTCTTGGGGAAAAAAACACCCTAAATACAGCTTCTAGAAATTGGACTTTTTATTTTCCTGTGGAGGATCAACACTTTCCCATGGAAATGTGAGAAGCTTTCTCATTTTCATCAAAATCGGTTTTTTCTTTTTTCAAAAATTTGAAAGACTGGAGATGAAAACCATGTTTGTCAAGCTTTAATAATCATTAAGGCTTATAATCATTGTAATCATCTAATAATCATTGCTTCTGGAGCAAACTCTTCATTTCTCTAAAGAGCAGATTAATTTTCAGCGTGAAGACTTTCCTCGTTCTGATAGTGGTGAGACACTGCAGAGGTTTCCCAGGGAGGCTATGGATGCTCCATCCCTGAATGTGTTCAAGGCCAGGGCAGAAGGGGCTTTGAGCAACCTGGTCTAGTTGGAGGTGTTGTTGTCTATGACAGGGGCTTAGAACTAGATGAGCTTTAAAGTCCCTTCCAACCCAAACCATTGTATGACTCTGATGACTGACAGACTCCTCTATGACAATAGCTTGGTCCTGTCATCAGCAAAAATTGTCAAAATGTACAAAGCAACCACAGTAGGTGAGTGTGGTACTATTAATTTCAAGCCATCACTAAAAGGTTAGCAAATTTCTTGCATGTAGCCCCTTCAGAAAGTGTGACCTGGCTCATGGTTAAAGAAAAGTTAATCTCTTCAAGTTTTGGTGTCGTATCAGGTTTGCATCTTAAATTGTGTTATATCACATAATCTAGCATGACAGTAAGCTCAGTGCCACATGTCACGCTTGGGATAGCTCAAAAAAACACTTTTGTTAAAATTTGGAAAATGGTTTGAGGGAGGCAGTAGGAGAGTGTGTGGGATAAAGGAGGAAGAGAGTGAATCAGAGAAAGGTGGTTTGGATAAAGTTTTAGTATCAGGATACAGACTTGAAATTTTTAAAGTTTTGGTTTTGTTGGTTTGGTTTGTTTTGTTAGTGTTTTTGTTTGTTTGTTTTTACTTTTGAAATTGGGCTATGGCTTCCTAATTCAGACAGAGATTGGTGAGGACAGAACTGCTATACAGATGATTGTTGAAGGCAGTTAATGAGACATAGACATCAACGTTTGGCAAATGGAAGGCAAGTTGAGGAAGAAGCTTTGAGAAGCTGGACTGGCTTTGTGGTTGGGGCGAAGAACAGAAAGTTCAGAAGCTGCAGCTTGAGCTCTTTGGGGATTTTATTTTTGTTCATGTAGCTCTGTACACTTTCAGTTCTCCTAACTGAACCCCAGAATTTTACAAAGCATCACTTGAAGGCTAATGTTGAGGAAAATTGCCTGAATGATAATACTCAAGTACAATTACAGTAAATATAGGGATGTATCTGGAAGTTTTTTTTCTTTCTCTATTTCTTAGAGTTTTATTACTCATTAAACTGTAAGCCTGACTTCCTTCGCTTGCTTCAGTTTTACTACAGTCTGTACTGATCTTGCCTTCAGTTTATTGATTTCAGTGGAGTTCACCGGGCATAAAAAATGAACCTAAAAGGAGAATCAATTCCACATTAATTAGCCAGCATGCACTATTTTATGCTGCTTAATGACTCTTGTAATCACCTACAACTGTACTAAGTGAATGGTGATCACAACCAGGCAGACCTATACAGTAATGCATTGCTCTAGCTGCAAAATTGCACATTTTGGAGAGTGCAGTCTTTCCTATAAAATCATATCTAGGTTATAAATGGTGACAGAGAAGTAATGATTATAAACAACCCTATGTGAGCTCAGTCTGGGAAGGATGTGCAGGATAAAGCTCCTAGGACCTTATCTAAAGACCACTGAAGCAAGTGGAAAGATTATTCGGTTACAGCCCATTATACTTCAGTTTTTTACAGTGATTCCCTAGCTTGTTTATTTACTTATTTATTTTATTTTTTTTACCAGGACAACACTGCAAAAGGCTTTATATTGCAGGAAGGACTTCTGAGTCCCTCATACTGAAGCACTGAGGTAGGGTTCAACCTTCAGTATCTAAAAAACTTTGGGCCTGGATATACAAACAAATCAGCATTTACTACACTGGAAAAGTGCCACTTAAGGGCTTCTGCTTTTATCCCTTGGCTTGGCATTTTCTCCATACTGCTTATTTGTGCTCTGTCTCACAATGCTTATTTTATTTAAGGATTGGCCTTCAGGTCATTTATGTGTTTTTTTCTATTCTAAACCTACCCTTTGTATCAATACATTCTTATTCCTTTAGTGTTGAAGGATTTGGTTAACCCTAGGGTTGGATTCTGGCTGAAAATATTTGAGGAAGATTTTTCTTTTTTCTTCCCGAGCCTTTTTCATACTCTTTTTGTTCAGAAGACACCTGGAATCCATAGTTGATGATGCCGTTTCATGGCTGTATTCAATATTACTGAACTCCCAGCTAAGGATTCCTAGCCTAGGACCTTTTTGTGTCAGGTGTGTGTGAAATGATCTAAAATTATTCCTTACAGGGATGCTTAATTTCTATCTGCAAAGTAGGTGTGATTCTGTATTAAGCAGCAAGTTAGCCTTTGTAATCTCTTCACGTGTTCTGTATAATATGGATTGATAAATAGAAGTACAGCTAGTGAATGTGTTTTGTAATAAAATGTACATTCCTGAACGATTATAAAGCCATAATCTTTTTAGTGTTTAATATTTACTTTTCCCTTTATTACAGAGACACAATGAAACTGATTGCTTAGATACAGATGATATTATGGTCTATCTTTACTTTGCTATGCTTTTATTATTTATTTTTTTTCTCTTTAACTGCATTTACACATGAATGGGCCATTGGTTCTAAATGGCACAAAGATCACAGTGAATTATATTCACTTTAGTGATACAATGTCAAATTCAATCTCATAAAATTCCACATCCTTTCAAATGAAGGAAACCATTTTAATTTGTATCATCAGCAACTGAACTTTCCCTTTTATCCTTCCACTAGCAGTGCAACTAGATGGGGCTGGGAGCTTCATATGCAAAGTCTGTGAGACAACCCTGAAAGCCATGGTTATTCTGGGGATCACTTAATAATAAAAAAATATTTTCAGTATGATAAATTAAAATAGAGAGAAAACTGATGTGCTCATTTGCAGGAAAAATTGATAGCTCTGAGCAGCAACTTTCTCAGTTATCAGTAATGTAATATTTCTATCACAGGTCTGTGCTGGTTAAAACGAGTTGCATCTCAGTGCTGCTCTGATTAGTTATGTGTGATTGAGCATCTCAAAACATCAAGTGTAGACTGATGCCTTGCTAATGCTGGGTGTAGTGTTCACTGAGAGATCGTGCCTGTCCTGGAGGCTTTGACAATCACTACTGAAGCCACTGGAAGACCAAAATACACTTGATTCAGCACCTGTGTGACCTGATGGAAACTAAGGGGCTGCTTTTGTACTTCAAGTGAAAATTATTTATGGACTTTCCTGGGACGGTTTACCTTTAGCTATGAGATGGGTCAAGTGTGGTGGAAACAGCAGACATGTGGGCCCAGTTTATGCTTATTTTATTGGTTGCAACAGCAGTTTTTGTTGCTGCTCTGCTCCAGCAAATGTGCAGGGGATCCTGCACTCAGCAGCTGTCTTGGGGAGCTGCCTCTGCCTCTCTCCTTTGCACTGGAGATGGTAGTGAGGACTGCCTGCGGTGGCTGTGCAGGGCTGGGGTGAGGTGAAGAGCATCTCGGGAAACAGCTTGGTGCACTCGAGCCAAGAGGGATGGACGGCTGCAGACTGCAGCTTTAAAGATGCAAAGTGATTAAATTTCACAGTGTTTAAAAGAGTACAGAAGGGTTGATTCCTTTTCCAGTGGTTAATGTGGTCTTTGCTGTGGTAGCTAAAATCATGGAATGATTTGGGTGGGAAGGGACCTTTCAAGGCCTTCTAGTCCAACCCTCTTGGAGTGAGCAGGGACATCTGCAACTACAGCAGGTTGCTGAGAGCCTCATCCAACCTGGTAGTTGAAATGAATACACACAGATTCTGATGGGCACATATTTAGGTCTCCTATATTAGTTTCTCTGGCACACTGACTCCACAGCTCTGCCAAGAATAAAAAGAAGAGAAGCAAGCTTCTCCGGTTTAAGTCTCCGTGTAACCAAATATGTTTCTTTAATGCTCATTTCTCTCCAGTGAGCTTTCTCTAGCAGTTTTGGAGATCTCACTCCTGTGATGCAATACAGAAGAAACACAACCCTTTTTTTTTTTTTTGTGAACATGCATTGTTTGAAAGTCGTTTATGGTCCGTGTGAGCTCAGCTCTGCCATGGTTTCAAGCTGCCCTATCCTAGAACCTATTGACTTTAGATGCTGACCACAATACTTTGCAGCTCTGGCTCTTGCAGGCTGGTTAGATGCGGCTCCGTTGTGCAGTTTGGTTCATTTTTAGACCCTTTTCTGGTGCGTTGATTCAATGTTTGACAGTGTAACACTCTCTTAACTGGATTGCTGAGGTTTCTGAGAGGTACAGTGCAGCTCTCATTAGAAAGACCCAAATACTTAAAGATTCATTTCTTTAGTTCTAATGTCTTTTGAACTTGTTACTAAATTTGTGTGTATTCAGGTTATCTACAGTGCACTAGTTGTCAGGTAAAGGAAAAAATCAAGTTTGTTTATTTTTTTTCCTTCTCCCTCTCTCTCTTTACACTTTAAATGGAATTATTGATTTTAGTTGTGTTGATATGTCCATTAATCTACTGCAAGAAAGCGTTCATAAAGACCTCTTAATTTCTTAATTTTAAGCCTCTTCTTTTTACCTTCATTGAAATGGCACAACAAAGTGATTTATCAAGGCGGGGAGAACTTTAGCAGTAAGATTACATTGTGATAACACCTTAAGAAGCAATACATCAAACACAAACAGCATGCAATTTTTTTTTGTGCCTGCAACTTCATTATCTGTGAAAATCTATAAAAAGTTTATTTTTTCCTCGTAGCTAAGGACTAACCAGTAAGAACTAAGAGACTTTGTATTTTTATGGGCTTGGGAACATCTATTCATCATCATTTTCCCAGCATTCTGGCCAAGACATTTAATAATAATAGTCTCCTAACATTTGTCTTAGACCATCATTGAGAAATATTAATGACACTTCAGTAATATTGAAAAATATTTGTAATTAATTAAAATAAGACAATTGCATGTCATACACATGCATAAATATGCATATCGAGTACTTCTGTGTTCAGACCTTCAACGTACTGTACCTCATGCTTGCATTGCCTCAGATGACTTCGTAAATGAGGTGTGATGTGACTGCCCTGATTTGGATAACAGGAAAATAGAGATAGTAAATAGGGGCAAAGAAGTGTTTTGGGTACATCTGAAATATGTTGTAGACAAATAGATACATTTGTGTGAGTCATCAAGATTATTTCTCCCTAAACTTTCCATATTTCTATGGTTTTGTGAACTTCCAATAGACTCACCATTCGTTATTACTGTAATAACCTTAATTCCTGCCTGTAACTTTGAATCTGCAGTATGAGGCAATAATGCCATGGCACAGCCAAAGCTCCGTCTGCAGCATTGACTGATCCTCGCAGGTTATACTTTAGCCTCTGCCTAATGCTTATTTTGTCTCTTGTGTTCATTTTGTTGTGGGATAACCACTATGGTAGGGTCATTTAGTGGACTAGGAATATTAAGGCATAGTAAACAGCCATGAATTTAGGAGAAACTGGTAACTGTAACTCGTGCTGTTCAGCATCTTCAGAGGAATGTTAATTTAGCATGGTACGTATTTATAATGATTTAAGACTGCTGGAACCCTAAATGATGGCCTCACTTGGTGTCACTGAGTTTTTTACCAGGATTAGTCTCTGCTTAGGCACAGAGCTGTTAGTTCAGGCTCATTTTAGCTGCCAGATCAGAGGGAGATGAAGGTGGGTGGGAAAAGCCCCAGAGAAACCTCTAATTGTGAACACCAGCAACAGAAGCTGCTGGTGCTGAATATATGATAGAATCTTTGATGTTAATACAAGCAGTTTGTGTTTAGCTGCCACGGGGCGGGGGGGGCAGAGAAGGCTGTCATCACATGTAAAATGTTAGAAATATATTAAATGCCACATTTATGCCATGATTCTACTGAGCACAGTAGTGGTAAAAGAACTCTTTCAGGATATGACTGAGAGGTACGGAAAATAGGAAATTAGCTTAAAACGAAAGCCTTCAGTGAAAACAACATGTATATCATATCAGTTGCAAGCCATCTAATAATGATAGCCCTTTAATTGCTTCAAAATGTGGACACATTTGCATTATTAGGTTAGAGCCATATGTTTTTCCATGGCACTTGACAGCCAATGGATTCGTTGATGTACCTTATTCCAGGCAATGAAGTAAACAGTTCTGCTTCTCTTCTGCAATAAGCACTAATGAATAAATGATATGATTATCTGTCTGTCTTTTTTCTACATGAATCTTGATTTAGGCTCCTTTTGAAGCACACTGCTCGGCATTTCCACTGAGCACTTTGAGTCACAGTATGTGCAGTACCCTGTCTTGTGGTTCCCCAGGAGGGTTGTCTTCAAATCTCAATGAATTTTTCATTTGCCTGCAAGTTTCTTGAAACATTGCAGGCAAGACAGAGGCTTCTGTCTACTTTAAGACAGCACAAGCAGAGATTGAAAGATCTTGTTATGGAAAACTAAGTTGAACAGTCATTTGGTCAAGGATAAGGGAAGTGTTCCGTAAGGAAAACACACTGGTATTCTTGATTATTTGTAGTCTTGAAAGACAGCAGAGAGAGATGTTTAATGGATTTCTGTGGGTTTTTTGTTATTATTTTTTTAATTCCCAATCTTAATCCATTTTCTAGATGTGACATCTTTCTCTTTGGATTGGTTAAGAGCTAACATAATTCATGGACTCTCTTCTTCCACTGAAGTTGTATTTATTTGAGAGACAGAGTGGGAAATCCAGAAATGGTCTTGTGAAGAGGAGTACTACAGGATGTTTACAGTATAAACTATTCAATGTGTGATAGGTTTAGTAAATGTTTTGCTTCGCTCTGCAGTGGTGGAGGGACTGGCTGAGATTGCTGGTTATATTCATGGTGGACAGATGTATTTATGAACAAGTGCACATCATAATGAAGAAGGTTTCAGATAGATCATGAACTCTTGTGATCTTGCTTGTTCAAATTAGATTGGGTTATTTCATTAATATGGTTCTTTAAAAGTGTGTTTAATCAAAGCACAGAAAGCTGAAACGATCAAGCTCAAATGAAGTCATCCTGGTTTGGGCATAATTTTAGTAGTTCGTATGACGCTAGAGCTTTTCAGCACACTGACAGCTGTGGCCTTTTGCCCACCTAAGGTGGGTCTGGAGTCTGACCCTGTGCAATTAATTCATTGTCTGTGTGGTTATGACTTTTTATGCCTAAATTCTCTAACCATTCTGCACAGATGAACTAAAAGCATTCAACTCTTAAAAATAAATAAATGCAGCAATTATGCAAGAAATGGCAATAAATTATGCATGAGAATAAATGTATTGAATTAAAACACTTTAGATGAGCTGTGAGCCAGTTAACAGTGTGTGTGCTGTACAGCAGTGTTGATGTCTGAACAGAGTTTGAGATCCACGTCCATAATGAACAATGCAGTCTGTTACATTTAAAGTTGATGCATTTGCATTTATTTATCATTCCTGTTGAACATTCAACCTTTCTTTGATGTTTGAGCAAGTTCATGGTATGATATGCAAATGTTACAATATTTAATCAGATGGTATTTGATTTGTCATAGTAAACAAGCCTTATCAATAACCATGGGATATTATAGGTTTCTGATTATTTCTATCACTTAAATTTAGTTCAGAGTTGTGGAGTTCATTACTGAAAAGAAAATGGTGATTTATTCTGTGTGTGATTATCTCAGCTTAAGATAAATCCCTGGCTGTCCATTGTAGATAGTATCTGGTGAGGAAATCATAAGAAACTGGACATATTACTGGTAGGCACGAAGTGATCCACTAAAGTACACCTGGAAGTCATGTGATCTTCCAGGGAACATTTTGAGTAGATTCAAACTGATGTGTGCACATGGTCCAGTGCTGTTTTTCAGAGACTCATAGGAAATAAGGCTGTAAAAGATCTTTAATCTTTCCAAAATTTGTAATAGAGATGTTAAGTCTTCATGTTTTTAATTCTCTTTGCAGTTAGAGAATTCTTCCCAAGTGAGTCCAGTTTATGCTGGTCAGTTGTGGGGCCAGGAACTATGCTCAGAAAGGCTCTATACCAATTAATAGGGACAAACAGATGAACAGTAGAACAGGCTCTCCCAAATTATTCCTGTTATTGCTATCAAGTATTAGAAATATTTTATTTTTTTTTAGATTTTATTTCTTTTCAACTAGAAAACACAGATTCATCATCAATGCTTTATTCTATCCTAGCGTTTATGTTCTGAGGTGGAGAAGGAACATCACCCGGAAGTGTTGGGTGCCTGCCAGGCTGGAGGACCTTTGCTGCCCTTCCCTTGGAAGGGAAGAACTGTGTGGTGCATGGGGCAGGGCTACTCCTGTTGTCCCCCCAGTAAATCAAAGCTGCTGTCTGCACTGATCAAAGCTTGGGGTCTTCATGGTGCCATGCTGCACTTTGCTGTGCCTCATGATTGCTGTGTTTTAGATCTGTGTTTGTACATCTCATAAATGTAGGTGGTCATTCAAGTCCAAGAAACCTGAAGAAAGAATTAATGTAAGTAACTGTCTTTTATATGTGTATATATATTTAAATTATACATTCAGACACAGTAATTTTTAACTACTCACAGGGGAATTTAAAGTTTATCTTAAGTGCAGTGAAGGAAAAAAATCCCCTCGATGGCCCTATTATGTACTCTGAAGTGCTATTAGTGTGACATTCAACTGAGAAAAGAGTGGCTTTAAAAGGAGTATTTCACTTGACTCCATCTGCAATGAAGAATGGGGAATGAGGGTAAAATAAAGAGGACTAGAACAGAAATGGAAAGATCTGATTTATATTGTGTCATAGAAAAACATAAATGCTTTCTGAGATACTGCAAAAAGCTTTGCAGATCAAGACACTGGAAGTTAGACTGTTCTGTAGAAGTTTTTGTCTGAAGCCTCAGACAGTATGTTCAAGAAGGGAGCAGGGCTTGGGCCTCTGTAATGCAAAACAGAAATAGGCTGTTCATTGCTATCCTCAGAAGTATATTTTAATGGTAGGCTGATTTAAATAATTGATCCAAACGAGCCCAGTGAGCTGCTGGGGAGCTGAAGGAGCTGGGTTTCCCGCAGGGGAGTGTGTATTTGTGGACACAGGGGACATGTTGCTGCCTAAACCCCTGCAGCTGCATTTCTCCCTGTGTAATCTCATGTCTTTTCATCAGAAGATGGCAGCAAAATCTTATGAACTATAGCATTTTTATATTCTGGAAATCTTTCCATCATTAGGGGATACTGTGTGGGATCTGCTCTAGTCAGCTTTGACCTGACTTCATTCTTCAGCCACCCCAGACAAAGCTTTATTAGATATATCAAGGTTGAACCTTCTTACATTTTACAGGACAACTGTCATAAAGATGATTTCACAGGGGCTCTCTCTTCTTACCACCTAGCAAAAGCAGATTCCATCAATGTCAGTAACCCTGCTGGAACCATGCAGAAGTCCTGCTGTGCCACGGTGCTGTTAGGCTCATCTGACTCGGGGTAGGTGGGGTTGGAATTTTTTTAGTTGGGAGGGGCCCAGTTAGGATACCATGGCCATTGACCTGGTCAGAGCAGCTCAATCCTTGTGGTATCATGAAGTTGATGTCTTTGGGCAAATGGGTGAAGGCCTGCGTCAAATGCTTCTGTCCTTTGGCTGGACCAATGGTAATTTGTATAGTCTGTCTTTGGTGGGATTTCTCAAGGTGGACCATTCATTGACTGGTCTACCCAAGACGTTGTGGTGTGGGTTTGTGGATGGCCACTTGTGGGTGTCTGTCTGTTTATGTCCCTGGCACAATGAGCCCAGGTGAGTGCTGCGCTCCGTGATAAGGTGTTAAGAGCCAAAAGTCATCTTTCTAAATGCTTCATTGGCTCTGGTCTCTGGTGTCTAGCCATCACACTTTATTTTGGTCAAATACTCTGCACCATGGTTTTGTGTTTTTGTGCGTGTTTCCTCAGCGTACAGTGTTTGAATGCTGCAAGGATGTGACTGTTGTGGTGTGGGTTCAGCTGGAGAAAGCACCAAGCATTTTCTGGTTGCTTTAATCTCTTCAATCTATTCTTGGTTCCTAGCTGGTTTCTGGGAGCTGAGTGCTTATGTTAGAGCTAAAGCTTTCCTGGAGGGGTTTGGCTGCATACTGAGGTCTACAGGAAGAACATAACCAGAGGCACCATTCACTTCTCCTATAGGAAGCACCAACTGCCCTTCTGTCTGCTGGTGCTTCACAGAAGTGACATATGTTGACTTTTAACATATTTTAATAGACAGTCATATTTGTGTACACAAATGCCTAACAGTATCTTAAAAAAAAATATGTGTAGTTCATATGGGAGTCGTGATTTCATCCCAAAAGTGCATAAAACTTTTTTTTACCCATAAGGCTTTTAGATTAACTTCAAAAATAGGAATTGCATTTCTATGTAGCATTCTAGGTATTTTCTCTATAAAGAAGTGTCTGTAATTTATGATCTGTAACTAGAACCCAATCTAATTATTATATGTCCTGAAAGGAAATGTTTCTTGAGCAGGGCTTTGTTCTTATGCAGCTGCTGCAAACACAAAGCTGTGGGGTTATAAGAAATAGTTCAGATGAAAATGAACTGTTGAGGGCCAAGTATCTTCAGAAGTGTTCAGAACTGGTGAATGCTGACTGTAGTTCATCATATGGACTCTGCTGCAACATATATGGTGTCTGGAGATGTACAACTCATAAGCATGCATGGGACAAATCACTCTGGATGCAAAAAGATTATTTTTTGTGACTGGTTAATAGCATATTTTTATATGATATTTACTAAATCAAAGATGTCATTTGTATTTGTCTTTCCTCTAGGAAATGCCAGCACAAAAAAACCCCTAAATGAAATCTTTGGGAACAGTTTTTCAAAGGTTTCTTTCATATACTCAAAGGGAGACAAGGAAACCTTTATCAACTGTTATTAATTTAAGGCTAATTCAGAATAATTTTAGCCTTAAACATGAATGATTTCAGACTGACCTGATGACAGGTTAAAATTCTTACCTAAACTATGAAGTTTAGCTAATGGATTATATACTCATTTCATTAACTTATTCTAGGCAATATTGTACTTTGAAAATTACTTAATTTCATGAAATTCATGGCAAAGTTTTTTTTGAAAACTGCCTGTGCTATAAGATCCATTTAATACAGATACATATTTCTAGCTTGCAGGATATGGTGGTGTATGAACTGATCATATAAAAAGACCTGTTTCTTGTTAAGATCTTCAGAGAATGCTGTGAACTTAAATTTATGGAAAAGGTGTGCTGCAGACTTGATTTGGTGTCTCCAATATGGTTTTTTTTGCCCAGCACGGTTATAGTGCTGATAAAAATGTTAAAAGAAGGATGGCATTGGACCCAGATGATTAATAAAGGGCCAATAATTTACTTTAGAAAATCTAGCTGTTCTAGGTGTTTGTTTTGGTTTTGTGGTTTTTTTGTTTTTTTTTTTTACTGGATGGTAATTGATCTCTGCGAAAAAATTTCTTAGTGCCATTCATCATTTCAACTGAGCCTCCTTAGCACAGCAAGTCACCATTAGGTCCCCTGAGGTGTGGTCAGAGATGGATTGAGTGGCAACTGACAGATCAATGCAGATGTTCGCAGCTGCAGAGCGCAGTGAGACATGTTTCCATGTGCACCAAGGTAATAAAACAGTTGAATGATGGCTTTCCAAGTATGCAGGGACAAGTGCACTGGAAGCTCTCTTTAAACACTAGTGTTTAAGTGTGCTTTGAAATATTAATGCAACCTCATTTTCAGGCAGCAGGACTTTCTTAGGCAAAGCCAGATGTGCTCTCTGGGGAGAAGAGGAAGCTCAGTCTGGGTTTGGTAGAATATGACGATGTTGAGAAGATTGACCTCTACCACAGAGTCAAGTTCAGGTTCTCAGCAGTTCTCTTCTGTCCTTTCCCCATCAGATTTTACAAAAGGAGATGTGCAGCAAGGGCTGTCAGGCTTGTTTCTTTGCATTGTATTATGCACTGAGGAGTCAACCACCATTTTTTTATTTTATTTTTTTTTTGGCTGCTGGTCTCTCCTACACTTCAAAGATTAAAAATGAACTTTCTCTACATGAAAAGTAGCAGTCCAAGTTGATAAATCAAAGTAGAAGTTATCGTGTGTTTTATTACTAAAGCTTGATGTGTTCAACTTCAACCTCCCTGTCATGGGAACGTGTTAGGTGGCCTGTCCTTGGATTTCTATCTGTAGCTGTGACTGAGCTTGTAATACATTGCCAGTTCAAGTATTCCTGCAGTGATTCCTTCAATTACAGAGGTAGACACACCACCTCAAGCCTTTTTTTTGGGCTGTCCTGGTGTTTTTCATTATGAAGGACTGAGGGAGTACGCTTTATGCTTGTCAGTGCAGGAGCATCACCTGCAGCACTTGGAGCCTTGGCAAAAATGAGGTGGCTGGTGCCTGCTGTGGCTTTATTGGGGTGTCTGTGGTATCTTCTACAGTTCTGGCCTTGAAGAGCTATCTGTGACATTTACTGATGGTATGGCTGTAACCTCGGACAGCTCTTCCATGTTCAGATAGAGTGTCTTGTATTTCTAGATGTGGCCAGTCATCTCCAGTAAGCCTTTTGAAATATGTTTGGTTTAGTGGAGCTACCTTTTGAACATTATAGAGTATTATAAATCCCCACATACAGTTGCAGGTAAGTTGTGAGGGCAAGAATATTTGTCACATCAAGTATCTGCACAACAGGTATGCTGGGACATTCCCACAGCATTGCAAGAAAATACTGAAGGGGACAATGTTAAGAGAAGGCGTCTCCTCCTCCTTGCTGACAGCCAAATTGCAGAGTGTTGTGGCTAATTTTAAATTCAAAGCATCTCTAATACTGCATTTCCATGTAAAAAATTGCTATCTCTGCCCTAGGAACATTCTAAAATGGCTTTAAAACTATGCTCAATAGTCTAGGTATTATTTCATACCTCTCACTGAACAAAGAGAGTGACGAGTTGCATGTCCCCAGATAGAAGATGAATATGAAACAGTGCAACAGTATTTTGGTCCTGTGTGAGAATTGATTAAGGACTGATGGATTTAGGCAATGCTTTTTTTTTTTTAGATTTGTTTGTTGTTTGTTCCCCCACAACCAAGTTCTATTAAAAACCCTTCCATCTGACAACTCACCAACAAGAATTAATTGAGCTGCTTTACATATCTTGGACTTGTTTCCATATTTTTACCCTAAACCCTTCTAAGACAAGTTAAAAATCTAGTCACTTTGGAAATCACAGCATACAGAGGCCAGAAAACTACCAGGCAAACATTCCAGTGTTATTTCTGTTGAAATATTTCATATTATTGTAATTGACCAAGAATTAGGATATTTTTTAACAGCAACATATGGCAATTACTACAGTAAATGTTTCTGAGATGTTTCTAACTTGTATTTCATTGCTTTTATAACACTTTACAGCAATGTGGAAGTCCTCTGGAACTGAACTATTTGTTTATTTCCACCAGGTAATTTCCTGCAGCTGAAGTGAACGATTAAATTAATCATGCCATATTTAAAGGGCAGCATTTACATTGGTATGACCAATGAATTGCAACCAACAATTTACTTTTTATAGCTGAAAGGATAAGAGAACATACAGCGCTAGTAAATGATCCATAAACACATCCCTTATACAAATGACAGATGTACATTTAAAATGTTTATTTGGGGTAACAAAGCCAGAAATCCCATCCTGATGAAACCCCCTGGCAAAGTCAAGGCACTTGTTTATACTGGTGAGTAATCACAGCTTTGAAGTGATGTGAAGCGGCTGGTGGGGCACCTCTTGAACCCGGCACACCGCAGTGTGGCAGCCCTCGAAGGCTTGGTTGTTAGGGGATTTTTTTTTTTTGTGGCATTTGGTTTTAACTAATTCAGCACCCAGTGTCTGTTGAATTCTTTTTAATTCTAAAACAACTAATTTGGGGAAGCCCTTAGAGACTTCCCCTTAAGAATAAAGTCTCGTGAGAATGAGTAGCTAACAATAACCGCATAAATTTTAGCTAGATGGATCTTACATAAAGTAATGGGCTCAGGACCATGAACTCCTTTAACTTCTAATATAAATTCAGAGGCTATCATTAATTATTCCTTTTATTTTTGTGAGCTGATGATGGCAGCAACATGAGAGATGTGGTGTGCAGGATGGCTCTTCCAATGACTCATTTCTGGCCTTAAGCAAAGCACTTAATGCATCCATGGCTTACCTGAAAAGGGGGACAGGGTTGCTTTTCTTCATGACAGAGCTGGTGCCAGCCTTCCTGAATTAATATCTGAAAGATGCTTTGAGTTCCTAAAATAAAAGATGCCTTCAATGATTTGTTATTTGCCAGGGAAAACCATAATTCTCTAGCAGCTAATGTGAAAGAAATTTGACATACTGCAGTTGCCTTCTGTTAGATGTAGAGAAATCCCAAGATTCCTAAAAAATTGAAGGGGTAATTGATTGTTTTTTTGAGTTAATAGTAGAATCAAAGGGGAGTGGCAGTCTAAATTTGCTGCATGAGAGACAGATTATATATCTGAAATGTACTCTAGTATCACCTTTTGGAGGCTGTGATAAATGACAACTTTTTAGGGGCAAATCTTTGCATATCGTATGTTGCTGGCTGCAGAAGTGCAGCTTTTGCCCTGTAGTTCCACTCGGTGTCTTGCCCTGCCTCTCCAAATGCAGCCCCTGTCTGCCCTGAGCCTAAAACTTTCTCATCCTCTCTGGAGGTGATGGAGACTCCAGTGAAGATCTGTGAGGATCTTGATGGATGTCATCACTGTGGATGCAGGAAGAGGCAGGGAGCTCATGCTGGGATGGAAGCACTGATGGTGGGAGGTGGAGGGTTGCTGACAAGTATGCCAACAAGAGGCTTAGCTGTGCAAAGCCATTAATCCTCCTGCTTCTGCCTGATTGCCTTTGGCAGAAAATAAGAGCAGGTAGACTTCAGATAAATCAAGCAATTGTCTCCTAGCTGACTACTTCTGTAGGTATGTGGCATCATTGAAGCTCTTGATTCTGCAGTCTCCTAAGATGTCCAAGCAGGGGCCTTCTGTGGCTTCCCAGAGCAGAGATGTGCAGTTGGCACCACTGTCTAAACAACATCTATAATCTAAATTTGCATTTTCTAGATTTGTGTGACTTTAACAGTTCTCATGAGAAATAGAGCTGGTGTGAGGTACTGATGTCATAGAAGAGGGGAATGGAGAAAAGGAGCAGCTTCTACACAATGGCCAGAAGCTAGAGTGAGGGTTCTGCTTTCTGTAGCTCAGAGCAGCTTAGTGATTGTTGCTGTTGGCCAGTAATGGCTGAACTGAGGATTGAATTCTCCCTGTCATTCCTGGCTGATCTGTAAATCATAGTGTCAATCATTGCTCTTCCCAAACATGACACCAAGGTCTGTGTCTAAAGACACCATTAAATTTGATTGTCAGATGATCATCTCAATATTCTTATCAATCCATGGGATTTTTTTATGTACCTAATAAAGTGATTTCTCATTAACGGAGCCCTGTAGAGCTGGAAAGAAAGAATATTGCACCTTTTTGCAAGAAAGCAAAGAACAAGAGACAGGGCCTAAAAGGCACTTAATGGCATGTTCAGAAGCTTGATTTGCAGTTTATCTTGGTTAGCCTTTCCCAGATTCAGGGCAAATCAGCAGTGGTCCTGCAAGCAGGAACTGAACGGCTTATAAAGTTTGAGACTCCTCATTGGTAATTCCTGCAATGTATTAACCAAGCACATCAACTCTACTTGCCTGTTCCAGCAAAATAAAAAGAAAACTAGATTGTATTCAATCCCTGCCTTGGGACAATGACAACCACCTGGTTTCAAATAACCTGCATTCAGGGTCTTCCATGCAAATACAGTGTTAGAGCAGCAAAAGTTGTACTATGAGTAAGACTAGAGTTAAAATAAATGTATATAAATGTTTATATATGACTGTGTATTTTTGCACAGACTTTTATTTTATATTCACTTGCTTTATTCTCCTTACCCCAACACTTAGATGGGATCTGTTAGTATTTTTTTTTTTTTAAGTTTCCCAAATCCTTCTGGCCACATGGGCTCTTAAATTATGCTCAAAACTCTAAAAACTGCATCAGCAAAAAAGTGGTCTTTAGTGTTTGCCTCTTGTAGTGTCAAATTCTGTCACTTCTATAAGTAAAGCTTTTGTCAAAGCTTAAGACTGAATACTAAAATATTGAATAATTGACATTCTTAGGTGCAAGTGGAGATTGCTCATCGATACGAGGCGGCTGCTCCTTCAAATGTTTGTAGAGTGTCTGAACAGGAAAGAACAATCCAGTAACAAGTGGCTGTAGGAGGGACTGAAAGGAATAAACTACAGAAATGGCAGAGGATGAATATTTGTAACAGAAATGCAGCTAAATGGAAGGGAAGACATGGAGAAAACAGCAGAAGCACAGCGATGGAAGGTGAGTGGTTTGTTTTAGGCTTGTAGTCGTTCTCCAGGCCATCCAAGCATGGCACACCCGGACAGGTCACACAGCACTTCCAGAGGCATAGCAGGGTTTAGGATGAACATGTTGGAAGACGCTTTCAAATCAAGACTCTGGTCTTGATTTATAATATATCTAATCCTGCAAAGCAAACATCTTTCATAGGAAAAAAATGAATGCCATTTGAGTGAAAATGCTGATAAATTTGTCTGGTCTTAGCCCTCTTTCTTCTCAAAGAAGTAAACTGGATAGCTCTCTTGATGCTCAGTTTCATATATGATGGAGTAAGAAAAGCTGAGTGTATTGCAGACAATTGCCTGGTGTTTGGATGCTTTTCTTTTAAAAATATATTTTAATGTTTCAAGTGGTGATCAAACAAAACCTACTTGTGAACAGAAAAGTAGAATTTTATTGGGAATTTTCCAGTTTTGTCTAGTTAGAGAATTTATGTAGCTATTTAACTGGAAGTCAACTGTATTAGCTGAATAATAAAGTAAGGTTTTTTTGTCACCATCTTTAATCACATCTTAAGAAATTGCCCGAAGACTTTTCCTTTGAGCGCTAACTTTGTCTTTCAGAAAGAACTTTATTGAGCCCTTTTCAAGTTTCCATCACTGCCTTTGACATAGACTAACAGGGCTGTATTGATTTATCCTAGACTGGATGCTCAGTGCTAATCGACATTCAGTTTAAAAACAACTACATTAACAGAAAATTTACGTTGTGACACAGACTTCCCAAGGTAAAGCTAGTGATGCCTCCAGCTTTTCTCAGCCTGGTTAACAAGACACTGCATGGAGCAGAAAGCAGTAGGGTATGAGTTGAGGGGACTTAGTCACTACTCTTTGCTTCTGAAACTGCTGTGACAGGGTTTGTTCAATGCCCATCCCCTTTCAGATACTTGAAACTACTCAAGTATTGCAATATATTTATTAGTTTTATTATTTTAGTATTTATTTTTAACATTCCTCCTCACTGGTATGTCGAAGGTCAAAAGGACTTGATATCCAAACCTACTAGAAGTCATTTCTTTCTTTGCAGAGCAGATTCTCTCTGTGGGTAAACAGATTCCCTGAAAACACTCCCTGCCCCACAGACTGACAAGAGTGTGACACCACATATCCTGGAGTGGCTTGATGTGATAGAAAACCAAACATAAACTTAAATAACATCTTAGAGGAACAGTTATGTTTCCAAAGGGAGAAAAATAGCCTATCTTTGTGTACAATCTCAGGCTCCTTGTCTTTTCAGAACAGTCTGGTATTTAAATAAATTTTTCAATAACTGAAAATCAAGTTGAGGGGATTCACTATCACGTGCACAGGAGACAGGCAGTTGCACACAACCCAGCTGGCTCTGGTTAATATCAGGGCTCCAGATACAGACTCAGCTGTAGGGAAGTCCTTCACAATCCTCTCTGATTGACAGAAACAACAAGTCAAAGTCCTAACAGCAGATCGAAGGGAAAATAATAGCACTGCATCTCAAACTCAAAGACTAAAAAAAGAAAGCACAAGGACAGTGTGGAGTCTCTTATAAGAGCATAAAAGAAAATGGTCTAGTGTAACACGCACTGCTGTACTCTTGTGATGAACAGCTCATGGGAAAAGGAGTCTTAAAACTGCTTAGCAGGGAAATAAGAAGCAGATTTGGTCAAAAGCCTGAATGTTGAAAAGGGACAAAAACAAATAAGAAAACTGGGGTGGGGGGGAATCCCAAACAAATCCAAACAATTTACAAAGCAACAAAACCCCTTCTGTTGTTGTCCTGGGTTTGGTTCTAGTTAAGTATCACCTGCAGCTGCTGGCCCGATCAGCTGGGAGGGGCCACAAATGTGGCCCACCCTGTGGGGCGTTCAATACTATACTGAATCATGCCCCTATATAAAGGGGAGAGCTGGCCCAAGGTGGAGGTATTTATTTTCAACTTGCATGTGCGTGTAGCTTCAGGGTGGCTGGAGCAGGGAAAGCTGCTGTCTCAGGAGCAGGTAGTGTCTTCCTGGCTTCTGTGACTCACTTTGTATATCATTGCATTAGTACTATTGTTTTTACTATTTTTTTTCTTCTCTCTATCTCGTTTTATTAAGCTGTCCTAATATCAACCCTTGGGGTCTCGCTTTTCTTTCTTCTTCCTGAATGTCTTTCCATTCCACAGGAGTGGGTGTGGGGGTGGAGAGCAGTGAGTCATGTTTAGGTGACAGCAGAGGTTAAACCATGACAACTGTAAAAGTGAGCAGATGACATTATACCTTGTGTCCTGTCACTTCTGCAGGGAAGCTTCCTCACTTTTGACCTTCCTATGATGCCTTCACTTTTTTGACCCCCTTGTCCCCTCCAAAGCTGTTGTAGATGATCAGTGTGGATCCTAATTTAAATATTTAATTTGTGTGTGTGTTGTCTAGCAAAGGGAAGGTGAAGACAAAAAACTGGGAAAGCTGTAAGTTGATTCAAGCTGGCACTGCCTGCCATATGTACAAACGCATTTATATAGGGGTACTTGCTGCTAATTCCATGTGTCAATTCACTGGTCCTAGTTTTTCCTCTAACTCACAAACTGCATCTCCTGTCAGTTATGATACTCTTTATGAAGGCCTTGAAATAGATAGTGAAGAGACCATTTTCCCTGATTTTTTTCAAGTATCAAGGCAGATTGGTGGAAACAGAAGAGGATGCAGTTTAGCAAACTCAGCTACTGTGGCAGGTGTCAAAGTATGGAGCTTGTTTGTCTTCAGTATTTGTTGGTAAAAGTTTGCTCTCAAAATCACTGAAGAAAACAACCTTGCTTGTATACCAAGCCTAGCAGGCTGCTGTATTTTCAAGCAGTTGAATTCTTTCCCTGGATCAAATACTTGAAATGTAATCCCCCACCAGGTAAAGGAAAAGCTTCACTGTCTGCACCTCTTTCAAATACAGCTGAGAGCTGCTTCAGGTTCTGCGTGGGCTTTTTTCCTTCGCTTTAAGATCCTTAACTGTGCTATTCTGGCACTCACAGTATCAATGATAACAAGCACGTCTACATAAGGCATCAAAATTTCCAGAGGAAATATAGATGCCTTCAGTCTTCTCAAGTTCTTTTCACCAGTATTTACTGCTTGGTAGAGCTGCAGTGCTCCCAAGGTGCTCACCTGTACTTATCTATGTTGCAAATGGCTTTGCCTTCATGAAAAGTGTAGCGCATTTGGTCAAAGAAAGATCTTTCAGATAAGATTTCTAACAAATTATTCAAGTCTAGGCCAGTACTGTGGCTTTTGCAATGCCTGCAGGTTATATGCTTACACAGTGAGCTGAGTGGTGACCTTTCATGAGCTATCCATGGGGCTTTTTTAAAAGTAAAGGAGTCTCCAGGTAACATACCTAGGGAGGGACTTAGCCTCTTAACTCATCCTTTGTTTCTTGTGCTTTAATTGCCTGTGATCTAGAGCAGTTCAGTGTCAGTTAAGAGCTAAAAGGTGCTTTATAAATAAGTAATTTTTCTGCTGAGAGTCCCAAAACATTGGTTTCACATCCTATTATTAACACTGGGCCATGGTGTTCAAATGAATTTTAAGCAGCACTGAATTTTATATGCTGTTATTACAAAGATAATGAACTACATTTATTTCAGGTAATATTGTTTGCAGAGGGTCACTTCAGTAAATTATTGGAAAATAACTTTGTTTTAGAGTGAGGTAAAATACAGTCCAAAGAGATTTCAGTTGTCTCATTAAAATAATTTTAAAGTGTTAACTCGCAGGCTTTATTGGAAAAGGAGACTTTAATATTGTACCATGGAGGACCACAGTCATGCTCTTGAAGCCATGACTCAGGCATGCACTGAACTCATATTCTTTTAGACGTTATGCCTGGAAGTGAGTCAGGCAGGTAAAATAAGTAAAGCTTGAAAGTTGGGAGCACCTCCAGTCCCAAGGCTGTATGGGCATGACTGCAGTAGATCATGAAGGGCCAAAGAAAGGCCAGCTCTAAAGAAATGAGTTACTAGGACGGCTGGAGATTTTGCTAAAAGCAAAAAGAGTTCTATGCATTTTCAACCTCAGATAATTACTTTTTTCTAATACCAAAATTCAATAAACCAAATCCTCTAGTGTGACTCGTAAAATTTAAGAAAAGTGAGTGCCTAGAGACAGATTAGGATTTATTGGGCTGCTGTTTTTTCCAGAAGAGCGGCAGCTGTGAAGTCCAGATCCCACCTGAGCTCCAAGATGTCTGAAGGAAACCATCCAACTCTTGCTCTGTGTCGAAAAAGCTGCTGGAATGGCATGATTTTCAGAATTTTTTTTTTTTTTTTTTTTAAAAATCTCCCTCTGAGCTTCAGCAGTTTTTGCAGCTCAGAGCAATGGGAATTGAGTGACAAGCGCTGGGAGGATTCGCTCTGCTGGGGAAACATCTACACAAACCCTACAGACACCAGGAGCTTCTGGAAATCCATCTCCCTTGGCCTATTTCACTTGAACACAGTTGGAAAGTAAGAACAAATTTCAAAATGCCCAAATAATCCTAAAAGCTTCCTATGGTAGCTTGCTGCAAAGTCCCCAAAGTCTTGATATAACAAAATTTATATTGGATATCAAAACTTAGGAACTGATTTGTAGTTGCAATAAATCTAATGCAGTCTTAGGAAAAAAAAATCCAAGTATGTAACACACTATTCCACTAGCAAGTGTTGCAGACCATAATTGCAAAGATTTTCTTCTCCTTTCCCTTTGGAAGTAAAAGAGCTTTGACATAAATTTCCAAATGTTTCAATTAATCTTTTCCTTCTGCAAGTTGATTAAAATCTTACCCTTGTTAATTAATACATGTAAATTACTTTGAGTAGCCACCATTTAGTGTTTTACCATTTTCAGTACTGATGTGGGAGAGAAACAGGAATACCAATTAATAATTTAATAATGAATTTTAAAAGATTTGGCACCAATGATGCGATCTCCAAAAAAAGGCCAGTGAGTATTTAAATGGCACAGTTTGGAGTTAGCATTTACATTTTTCTAATGTGTAAATGGGTGAGGACTTGAAAATTTGTGATGTGCTTACAGGGGAATGCTCACTTAATAAATGCAGGAGCTTTCCTGCAGCTTAGGGTGTTGTGGCATTTCCAACATCCTTATGCATTTTACCTTCAGATTTTGTTATTGTCAACTTTGATCAGGAATCAAACTGCAGATGAGAGAGACAACCAGTAAAGCCCAGGAGGACACCTGAACTTCTTTGCCCAGACATGACATTGGTACAACCTTAGCTGTGATTAAGTTGTGGGTGTTTTGTGTTGTGTATTTTGTTGTGGTTTTTTTTTTTTTGTTTGTTTGGTTTTTTTTGCATTCTCTCCCTGCAGGTGTAATGTCCCCTTTCTTCTCACCTCGTTGCCTATCAGTGATGGGACCAGAGGACTGTTTTCCTTTGGATGGTCCTTGCAAAGGAATGGTCATCTCCTCCTGTAGGTGAGGGAGGAAGATGATGCATACCTCCTGTGAAAGGAGGCGGACGACTCCACCTGATGCCTGACCTGCAGTTGCTATGTCCTTTGCAACTGTGTGGGAGCAATTTGGTAAATTTTGGTGATAAAATTCTCCTGAACATGTCCAACACCACAGACTGAATGAATTTACCTTTCCAATAGCTGAAAATGCATTTCTATTGGGTCTCTGTCCCTGCTGTAAGCACTCTTCTCCCTAGTCACAGCAGGGAAATCTGATTCTCTCTACTTCTACCCAGCTGTGGCTGAGGCCACAGTGTCACAAATAATATTATCAGCAATTGCAATAGGCCCTGAGAGATTTATTAAGCATTTCCCCATTCAAGCTAAGCAAAAGAAATACTCTCCTTTGAAATTGCACAGATATATACTCACTTGGGCAGATCCACTCTACCTCTTCCCCTACCAGTTCACGCAGCAGTTTATCCTTCTCTGCCATAAATGAATGAAAGGGATTCAGATCATCCCAACACTGAACTGTGGGTCTGTATCTGCTCAGGTGCAAACGAATGCAGCAAATGTTGACTCTGAGATCCCAGCGCTGGTGATGCATTCACAAGATGTTGAAACCTTGTAGCCAAAGTCATATTGAACCTGCTCTGTTATTTTGCAAATCAAGCTCTCCTACAGTAGTTCCCAGCTGTCCAAATGTAAGTGGACCTTCTACAATTGAATGAATGTGAGGATTGCACCCATCTGCTTGTTTGCTTTCAAGGTTATTGTTCAAATGTCCCAAAGCACAAACCCTGGAAAACAAACCCCTGAAATTTAGCAACTTTCAGTTGCTAAATGGCAGGGAATTACAGTACTCATCACATAATCAATTAAAATATGACATGTGCTCCATCTAGCTACTGGTAACTAAGGCAGTGATAGTCTGTTTTCCACATGCAGCACTGGATATCTATCCTGACCACTGTTTGCATTGCTCAGACCCAGTCATTTAGAGTAGAAGTTCAGGTGCAGTTTCACTGAGCAGCATTTGGGGATAAAGATTTTCCCTTGAATATCAGATCCAACATTTATAATTGGTTTGGGAGATTCTGCAAATTCACTTGGTACTTTTGGGTGGAGTTCATACTTGGAAGATTTTTTGTTTGTTTGTTGTTTTGGTGAGACCTGTGACATGGAACTGGATTCTCTTCTGAAGTACTGTCTATATTGCAGCCCTGAAACAAACCAAGTTTGTTTGGTCTGCAGGAGTAGCCCGAGCTGCCTAGAAACTTGGTCTTCCTTCATAGCAGGCATCAGTTTTCCCCTCTATGAGTGCCCCCTGGGGCTGTATTTGGACTGCCCAGAGTCTCTGAAGTAACTGAAAAGCAAAGTCAGCTTCCAGGGGTGTTTTTCTTTAGGGTTATTTTTAGCAAGGTGGGGGAGATATCTTGTAAAATACAAAATTATATATAATGTCTTGATATACTTAGACCGGAGGCAAATTTCGAACCTGATGTAACACTGTACAGATGCACTTTTCTGTGATGCTTCTCAAATACACAAATTGCTGTTAACTCCAAAGCAGCAGCCCCAGAACCACAGTAACACAATTGATGAATCTGCTTACAGCTGCAAAACATTGGTGGGATCTTCCAAAGCAGTGCACAAAATTAGATTTCATCAGCCTGGAAGCAGGACCTGCTTCCCATAATGCAAATTCCGTAATACCAGCCTTTTCAAAGGTATCCTTTGGGGGATTTGTGGGAAAAGAGGCAAAAGCAGGAAGAGAAAGGCAGACCAAGGTAATACCTGCCCACCCACCTGAGCAAAAATTACAGGCATGTTTCTGAAGATTTATCTTTGACAGAAAATTCTTTTTTTTTTTTTTCACGTGCAGATCAAAATCATACCTAATTTAATCTCTTGAACTACACTTATTACAGCTATTTTCTTTCTACAGTGCTATTTTCACAAAAGGACAGAGATTAAGAGGTCTGATTTATTTTCTTTATATTTCATTGATTAGTGGTCCACACAAAAAAGGGAGTGATCAATATATTTTGTTCAACATGATTGAAGCTATAGAGCAGAGTGCTATTTATGTACAGAAAAGTGAGACAGGAGTAGTCTTTTGTAACAGAAAGCAATTCAGAGTAGAAAGCCAGAAACACTTGGAGGGGAAAAAGCATTTGTTTAGATACTCACTTGCTGAAGTTGAGCGAGTTTGAAAAATAAACTTTATGGGTGAAGCTGCTTGAAAATCCAGTGCTCAATAGAGTCCATGAAACTCTTTGCTGGGTAAGTTTAGCAAGAGAGCAGCATCACCTCAACAGCCTGTCCTGCCCGGTGACAGTAGCACTCAGTTTGTTCTGAAAACCCCAGGCTCATACAAGAGGTGGCATTTAATTTATTTTCTTATATAGATATCATTTTATGTTTATATATTGTAAATTATTTTTTACTTTTTTACTATTATTGTTTTAATTAATTAAAAATTAAAACTATTGTTTTAATTT